>CABFOQ010052237.1:0-16206 GCA_900660455.1 Gephyroberyx darwinii
GGTCCCCCCCTCCTAGGACGATGCTGACTGAGCGGGCGTTCTCCTATCTGGGCAGTGTTGGTGTCTGCGTGGTCCCTAGTCCTACGATGACACCGACTGAGCTGCCGTGTGCTGTGATGCCCCACATCAGATCTGGATGTCCACCATAATAAACTTTTATGAACTCTGTATACGCTGCTTGCCCAAACTCGGCATCTATTGCACGCCCAACCGTCCTGGTAGGGGGATCCCTCTCTGAGTAGCCCCTCCCAAGGTTTCTTCCATTTTTCCTAAAAGGTTTTTTGGGAGTTTTTCCTTGTCCTCTGTGAGGGTCTAAGGTTGGGGGATGTCGTGTACTAACCATTTATTGTTTTCACATGTTGGGCACTGTGAAGCCCTTAGAGACTGTAACGGTGATTAAGGGCTATACAAATAAATTTGATTTGATTTGATTTAATGTCCTCTTCAGTGTCTCCACATCAACACTGTTTGGGAAACAGCTGGTCTTATATCTGGGGTCAAGGAGAGTGGCGAGCAGAAATGTGGAGTTTGCAAAGATGGGTTTGAAACGCCACTCTAGTTGTCTACTCATATTGGCTGCCAGTTTCCTTGCTGCTGTGCATAGCTTTTCCCTGGACTCAGAAGCAACATCATGCACCAGCCCCACTGTGGCATCCTGATCATCACCACCAGCCATGACATCATTAGATTCATCCTCACCAACTGCAAGAGTTCCCAAATGCAGTGACCTGATGATGGAGCACAAGCCATGCAGTAGGGGAATGACCACAGAGATGGAGGCACTATGTTTTGAGAGTGCCTTTTACACACGCAGCCATAGCATGCTGCATAACAGGCTATACGAGCCTTGCAGTCTAGTATGCCAAACTATTTCCTGTTTGTTTCAAATCTCTCGGAAAATTATATTATTCAAAAGCCTATTGCAATTAGTTTGAAGCAGCGATAGTGACAGTGAATTTACTCGTGTGCGAGTCATGTGACAACATTGACCACGTCTTTTACGTTTTCTACCAGCAAGGTGAGGTGTCCAAGGTGAAGTTATGTCATGACGAGAAAATAAAAAATGGTTAGGCTACGCAGCCGCAAGATCGTTGTTACATTCTACCTGATTAAAAAAAGCTTGACACTGGACTATATAGAGTAGACCTGATGCATACAATGAATATGAAATAGGTTACGAATAGCCTGGTTATAATGCTATCAAAATATATTAGGCTACTGGAGGTTGTGTGTCTTTCTCTCCCCATTTCAATGCCACTGACATGCGCTGCATTAGGCTAATAATTGCGACCTCACATAGCCTAAAAGCCAGGCAGTCAGATGCCACACAGAACCAAGTAACCTAGGCTAAAAAATAAGAGCAGCCTAGGTTAAAATATATCAAATTTACAGTTTTTTTTTTGTGTGTTTCAAGGTGCAAACATCCTTGTTCTGCAACAATGTTGCAAACTTGATTGCAACACCGTGTCAATGACCGCTTGTTATGCTAAATAGGGAATAGGGGAGACTACATAAGGCTATATATTCACATGCTGAGATGGACACACGTAGGCCTATTTGTTTTTTAAAATAATATTTTAGTGGAGGGAGATCTCTGTTCCGGACTTGAGAAAACTGTTCAACTGTATTTCATGAGATTCCACAGCAATTTTACAAACATTTATTCAACGTCACTATCAATGGCCGGATGTCCAAACAACCAGCCAATGGGAACGTCTAAAAGTCCACACAGAGGCCATTTGATTCCCAAAAGAAGACGCCCAGATTTACTAAATGGCTCATCTTTTCACCACCCCGACATCGGTTCAGTCAGCTGATACCACTCCAATTCGCCCTAGTAGATCGGGGCATCTAGATGCGAATTTGGTCATGGCTACCATTGGAAGAGTTGGACGGACTTTGAGTGACCTGTGACCAAGTAGGGAAAATCAATGGACGACTTGATGCAATGTATACACGATGCATGCAACTATAGCTAACCCAGTTAGACCATAGCCCTATGTTGCTTCCTGATTTGTAATTTCCAATGTGTTACAGGAAGTGGTATGGAGGCTGCACAATGAGAACAACATCCAACGATATGATCCACAAGAAGGGTATGAATGCTTGTTGTGACTGTTGCTTGTTGGAGCTAGATAGCTAGAAGTGTACAGCCTAATTAGGAAACAACCATCACTGAACAATCTGTTCAAAAAATTGATGTGGATGTTATCACGGGTGAGCAAAACCTTTCAAAATTAGCCTGGTGTTAAAGGCTGATATTGAGTCATAACGTTAGAACCACACCAGTCCTATCTAACGTGCCTTTCCAGGGCATTTTTAGGGCATGTTCAGCCATGGTACAATTATACCATAACAATAATTTCAACGATTGCATCCTCTCTGCATTCGCGGCTATTAAAGTGTGTCTGTGTACATTGTACTTTCAGCTGCATGCAAGACATATTATGAGACTGTGTGGCGGACATACATGTGGTCCCAGCCTGAACAACAACATCGGAAGGAGGCAGCTAAGATTATGGCACGTGACCTCCAGAGAAGGAAAAGGGTAGGCCTCCGCTTTACCTATTGTCATTGTGCTGTTGTGTTGTTTTGAGTGCCTAAATAATGTCTGCAGTTTGTTTCCATCATTTTGTTTTGTTCAGGAAGTCCTTATGGGAAAATCTGTGAAAGAATGTTTTGGTGTTTTCACATCTAGACTGATTTGTTAATGCATATTTTTTGAACAATTTGACTTAATTGTCCACCCGTACGGGACTATTGTTAATCATCACAGCCCACTAATTGTATGTTTTTGTTTTCCTTCAGTCGTTGGAGATCAGGGGGAAGGTTGTTTGGCCAGATGAGCGGGAACTGTGGTGAACAGCGACAGCTGAACACATGTCTGATGAAGAAGACACCATCGTTGACGGCAGGGCTGTGTGGCTTGTGAAGGCGCCTTCCTTCAGGACAGCACAACTGTCGGAGCTCTGCCAGGTTCTTCAGGGCAGGCTGGAGGAAGACCACGGTTACCTACACAGCCATCACCCCAGGCAGCAGTCTGCTGCCTTTTCAGACTGTCAACCCAGATTTAAACCCCAACTTTAAGCCACTTTTTTAAAACTTTTTAATTCTTTTACTTTTTTATATTTGCATTGCAGTGTTCCCCGTGTGTGTGTTTGATTGTGTTTACCCACTTACTTTCACTGGTTTGCACATGTTTATTCATTAATTTATTTTTATTTCACTTACTTCCTTGCACTGTCACTTTTTTGTAAATGCAATAAACCACTTTTATAGACATAATATTGCCTCCTGTTTTTTTGGGGTTGGGGGTACACTAATTATGTGCTGACAAGAGTTAATGTAATAAACAACTTACCGTCTGATTTTTAAATGGCTATTTCAGAATGAATAGGCTACATTATGATTAAAGTAATCTATAGCCTAGCCTATGGACATAAATTGAGAGGAGTTAAGCTAGGCACAAGGACTAGGACACACCTTGTCCCCTCTCGCTTAGTCCCCTCTCCTGTTTGTGATATTCATGGACAGGACATCAAGGTGCAGCCAAGGTCTGGAGAGTGTCTGGTTCGATGATATTAGGGTTGCATCTTTGCTGTTTGCTGATCATGTCATCCTTCTTTGCTTCATTGTACTGTGATCTCCTATTTACACTGGAGGGGTTTGCAGCTGAGTGTGACGCAGTTGGAATGGGGACCAGCACCTCCATGTCTGAGGTTAGAGTTCTCTCCTGTAAAAAGGTGGCCTATTCCATCCAGGTGAAGGGTAGACAAATGCCCCAAGTGGAGAAGTTCAGGTGTCCCGGGGTTTTATTCCCAAGTGAGGACTGTGGCACTTCGGTCTGGAGTGGCTCTTTAAGTTAGGGGAAAAGAGGCTAAGTCCTGGGTTTGAGGTGAAAAGCATAAAGTACTTTAGTAATGTGGGGGAAAGGGAGTGAGGCCAAAGGGAAACTGAGGCTCTTCCAGGACCAGGGGTTCTTGTTCAGATGTTGGTGTCAAGGGAACACTCAACCTAGGGAGATAAACAAAGGGCAGCGAGTGAGGGATGGAGGGAATTGTCCAGCTTCAAAATCCCTGCGTGTATGATCTAATCCATCATCGATTCACTCCTCAGCAGTTCTGTTTCTGGGGGCGAGCTGTCTTTCTGACCTGGGGCTCCACGGGGTAAAGAGGATTATGAGATTGACCGCTGGTTACGTGCAGTGGCTGCAGTAATATGGGCATTGTATTGGACCGTGGTGGTGAAGAGAGAGCTGAGTCACAAAGAAAAGCTCCAGGAGATCTTTGGTCACCCTCAGTTATGGTCATGAGTAGTAGTGACGAAAAGAATGAGATTGCGGATACAAGTGGTCAAAATGAGGTTTTTCCGCAGGATGGCCCACTCTTCATGACATGGTGAATAGTCCAACCCTGAGGACCTCGGAGTCAAGCCACTGCTCCTCCACATTTGAGAGGAGCCAGTTGAGGTGGTTCAGGCACCTGGTAAGGATGCTCCCCGGATGCCTCCCTTTTGAGGTGTACAACCAATTGGGAAGAAACCCTGGGGTAGACCCAGAGTACGCCGGAGGGATCCCCCAGGAGAAGTTGGAGGAAATTGCTGGGGAAAAGGACATCTGGGCTAGAAAATTATATTTCCATATTCTGTGGGAAAACAAAGTGCAATTGAATGTGCGTTTTCCCTGCTTAGATTCTCATTTCCAAGTAATCTATTTTAAGATTCTTTCTTTGGGGTTTTGCAGGCCTGTCTATGCTTTCAGGCGAGGTAACGTGCACTATGCCATGTTGGAGGTCAGTTCTTGGGCACCAACATCTGAAAACTGCTGATTGCATTTCTAAATTTACAACAATATGGAACAGACATAGTTCATTTCTGTACTGTTTTTGTGGGAACTGATCATTTCATCAATGTAATGATTTTGTGTTTAAATAATGTCAGTTTGTTAGCTATCTAACAATAGTATCTGGTCAGCTATCACAGTCTTGTTAACACATCTGATTTGCACAACAGATAACTTTAAATGGCTAGTAGATAGTAGCTGCAGATGTAACATTAACATTAGCTGCTTTTATAAATTTAGCTAGCTAACAAAGCCAAAAAGCAGTAGGCGTAGGAGTAGAGCTGAGAGCTAAAGGCAAGACAGTTTACTGTGTCACAGTAAACTGTCAGACAGTAACAGACATGGGTAGTAATTCAATGAAATGTATTTGAAATATGTATTTAATTACTTTGGAGTATTTGTAATTTGTATTTGACTAGGGTCAAAATTTGTAGTTTGTATCATGATCTTTTTGGAATTTAATACTCAAATTACTTTTTAGAAAAATCTATTCTTTATAAATTAAAATAATCACTTTCAAATTTCCTAGAGGAAATATTTCGTATAAGTCTTCTGCTATATATGGATAAATACGTCATCAAAAGTCACTGACAAGCTGATCAGGCACCATCAGGAGCAATTTGGGGTTCAGTGTCTTGCCCAAGGACACTTCGACATGGACAGGAGGAGCTGGGGATCGAACCGCCAACCGTGTAATCAGTGAACAACCTGCTCTACCCCTGAGCCACAGCCGCCCCACAATCAATATTACAATCAAACAATCAAATCAATAGGAACAATCTTCCCACATGAGTCCCTGGGACTCTGGTTTGTTTTGTTCCTGCAAATTTTATTTGCAAATTTTTATTGCAGGAACTATCAATGGGCATGTCACTTCACAAATTAAAATGTAAAATGCAAACTATTCAGGAATGAATGGCCTATCTTTATTATCTTGTCATAGCAGTTATTAGGACAATTAACGTCTTTTTAGTAACTAATACTTTTAATTTTGCTTTTTTAATAATTATTTTTTTCGAGCAAGCAATAGTCCAATATGATGTGAACGTAGCACGAGTAACAATTCAGTCCCTTGGTTGAAATGATGAGGATAGGGAGAAAAGTTTTAACAAGCTGAAACTTGAGGCTTGTCACATGACCACATCCTCTGCTTCTGTATGGCTCAATGAGGCTGTGCGTGTCAGTAATGTAATAGTTGTTAATTAAATTGTCTCTTATTCTGTTGGTTGATTTTAGTGTGTTACTGTATAAGATTTTGAATTAATTGTTTTACAAACACTGACAAAGGCCACCTGCTGAAATGGATCGGTTTTACTGATAAATCTTTGTTCTGAGCACTGCAAGTTTCCTCTTTTCTAATGATTCAATTGTACAAGGTCAATGTGGGACCCCATAATGCACTGCTGGCAGCCAGATACTCTTTCCCTGGTACTAATGACACATTCCGAGATGGCTCACATCCACTTTAACACCATTAACAATTCCGCTAACCCCCTTCATCCCACCAGCCAGCCTCTCTCTCTTTTGTTTGTCATACCCATGGGAAAGCAAAATCCAAGAGGAGATCTCACATTTACTCCTACTTCTCCTACACAAATGACCTATTTTTTCACACCAAGATGAGACAAGACATTTCCTCCTATTTCTCAAATTCAACTCAAGAGAAACAACCACATATAAGCTCATGTTGATCTCACTCTGATCTCCAAATTATCTGAAATATTTCATAATGAACAATAGTCAACAAAATAAAGAATTTCACAAAGTCACCTAGCGAACAAACACCCATCCAGCACAACCCAGACTTCACCACAAATAAATCACCTTTGGTAGGCACTAAATGGAAAGAAAAAGGGATTTCACATCTTTGAAAATAACACCTTGCTAATTTTCCAGCAAAATACGGCATTGAGAAACAACAATACTTACAATACATCTAATTAAAACATTTGATTAAGGCAAAAATAGATGTACATGTATCAGATGTAGGTGATCACAAACTGATAGAGAATTGAGATCTTCCCTATTTCTTAAGAGATGAAGAAAAGTCTGAGCAAAATGTTTTCCCTCTGGGATTGCCCTTTCACTTGTTCTTCCCCTCTTTTTTTTGTTCCCCTCATTCCTTCTCTTTTGCCTAATGGGGATTTGTGGTGATTTCCATTGCTCTTGCCTTGATTTGCGAGAGAAGGAAAAAAGCCTTTGAGGATTATGAAGGGAGAGATAATGGGGAGGGAAAGGACAGATGGGGAAATTGGTCTGATTGTGTGTTGATGCTTGGCTGTATGTTCCCCCGAGAGGGATGCTTCTTGCATCACATTAAGGCTGACCGCTGCATCTGGGACGAGCCTCAATTCGTGTGGAGTCAAATAGGGGTGGAGACAGAGAGGGTGCTCTGGTAGTTCTTATTTTTGGAGTGTATGTTTGTTCATTTCTATCAATAAAATTAAACTTAATTGACAAACATATACACTCACCGGATCCCCTTTTGCCTCCAGAACAGCCTGAATTCTTGGCGACAAGGTGCCCTTCTGCATACCACTGTTGTAAAGACCTTTTATTTGACCATCTGTGGCCTTTCATTTAGCTCTATTAGTCCTCTGACCTCTCACATTAACAAGGTGTTTCTGTTTCTCCACCATCCACTGTAAAGTCTAGAGACTGTAGTGGTGAAAATCCCAGGAGGGTTCAGCTGTTTCTGAGATACCGGAACCACCACGTCTGGCACCAACAATCACACCACGGTCTCTTAGATCAGCATCTTGCCCATTCTAATGTTTGGTCCAACAACAAACTAAACCACTCCGCCACTTCTGCATGCTTTATATATTGAGTTGCAGCCACATGATTCGCTGTTTGGAGGAGCAGGCTATTTGGTTTAATGAGCAGGAGTACCTAATAAAGTGGCCGGTGAGTGTAATTGCACACACCAGCCTCCACAGACAAGAACAGATGACATTGCACTTTTGCAGGCACAAACCCAAATGCATGCATATTCATGTCAACACACAGTCTGGATAATAGTGAATTCTTTCAGGCTATAATGTAGACATTTAGTAACTGATAACCATTACAAATTATAGTTGAAATGAGATCAGCTGTAAATTTGACCTTAACTGAGTGGAATCTACTTTCCATTTGAACCTCAGGCTGGTGTAGTTTTTGGTCACCATTCAACCTCTGTATACCCAGGAAAACATTTTTCCATTGAATAGATGTTGATAGGACAGCCTGCACCAACGTTAAAAACCTATGTCAATATGGCAACAAAATGAAAGTCATCAAGAGATACTGTCACTGCTACCTGCGTTGTTTTGTAACATCAGGGCCAAAATATCTTTCTGATATCAGTTCAAAACTAAAATAAAAGCTACTTTAATGTGAATTTTTACCAATTTTTGCACTTGATGTTGAACCGTTTCACAGCCTTTTCTGTAACTGTTAAAGAATTTTGCCATTCAAGTCTTGTGAATAAATTAGTCAAAATTGTCAAATATTGGTTCTTGTAATTTGCTGTGTGAAGATAATACTTCTTTAATTTCCACATCAACTTACAGTATATGAAATCAAGGCCCTTATATGAACAGATGGACGATACACAGCATCTGTTGTTCTGATCAAAGATGCTCTGCTGTCCAAGCAAAAGAAATTCCCCAAATTACACAGGAGGTGACTGTTTTGTGTCTATCTAGACCGATTCAATGGGAGGGAGGTAGAGACAGAAATAAAACAAGAGTAACAGAGTAAGATGGCAAAATTAAAAGATTAGAGAGGGAGAGGGAGAAAAGCACGAAGCCACGATCACCAGAAAGCAAATAGGCAAGAGAGTAAGAGCGAGCGAAGAGGTGAGAGAGCAAGGCCCAGTGCAACCTTAGCCATGCAGAAAACGCTGGAGTAAAAAACAATGACCAATAAGTGGCAGCGTGCTGATCGAGCTAAATGGGGCTGAGGGACACCGACAAACAGAGAGAGAGAGAGAGAGAGAGAGCTGACACAGGTAATGGGGGAGGGGGGTTGGATTTCAGGCCGATACAATCAGAAGCAGCCACACAACCACAACAACTGTCTGCTGCCATCCAGGAGTCAATCCATCACCGGTTCGGTACTTAATCATTTCAAGGTTCACAGGAGCTCAATTTTGGGAATCACTGCTGATTGAATGTTATGAAAAGGATAGTGAGGGAGTATAGGTGTTCCCCTAAGCACGGGTGTTATGTCCGGTCATAGCTACCAAGCGAAATGCCAAGCTTCAGCGACTGCGGTTCATACAGCCATTTGGGCTTTTTTGCAGGTGGATTTTCCCCTTGTTGTGTCTGCTTTTCTTAAAAGTCAAAATCGTTTCATTGTTTTTAGCACTACACTTCCCAGAGATCGTTTGTCAGTTGAGCAGTGTGGCCACCAGGATCCTTGGATTTTCTGTTGATGATGTTTGAGTTTCTGTAGGTGGTGCTTACAAGTTGACATTTTGGCGATAAAAGGTTCTCACTGGACAGCAGTGATAAGCATATGATTTTTAACGTGTTTGTCTTGGCTAAAAAAAAGACAATAAAATGATGTAATCAGTTTCATGCAGTGACATTTTGAAATAATCTGTCTTGATTACAATAAAGAGTACATCAGGAAATTGAGAGAAAAGTGGCCAGTTCTGTATCACCTGAAACCTTTCAGGTAGTATTCACAGTATTCCACTTTTCTCAAACTGCCAGTACCTCTTTTAAATGAAAGCAAATAGGAAACGTCTGAAAGGCAGATGGAAAGCAGCCACTATGGAAATGCGTCTTTTTAGGCAGAGCAGAGCACTTTCTAAAGTTGAGAGAAGTTCATGACATTGGTCCGTGGGTCAGTTGACTTTTCCCTTTCAAAATAAAAATTTATAATAATCCAATCCAATAATTTATCCAAGGGCTGAAAATGTAAAATTATTATTATTATTATTTTTTTTACAAAGTTCTAATTTTAAATTTTGAAATTCAACTGATGAGCATTACACAGACCGACACTAGACATTTTTTTGTGAGACGACAATCAAGGCAAAAGAGGCAGAGTTTTGTAGGCAGCTGATAGTTTCCAACAAACAAACAGAATTAAATTAGCATCAGTACTATTGCTGATATTGGCAGCTACTGTAGTTGGTCATTATGGAAACAATGCAATTCAGGAATAGTGTGAGTGCAACCTTAGAGTTTGCCAATTTAGGAGAATCCCATTGGCTTCAATGTGCCAGACTAGACTTAATCCATCCCAGAATACTGAATCCATTTCAAATAGTAATTTGAACTAAGTTTGACCCCGTACTGTTGTAGTAAGATGGGTTCATTTCAACTGTTGGGAAATAGAAGGAATTATGGTGTGGAATCAGGAGACCAGACAGATGAAGGCTGTATTTTAATAGAAGTGAATGAAAAATGGAAAAGGAGGTGATCATCAAAGAACAGGACTAGTGTTTAATCCCTCCAGTCTCTCCATAAAAGGTAGAAGTTATATCTTTTAACAATACATTCGTGCCTGTCTTTGAGATGTTGATTCCTGACCCAGAACCACACAGAGAGCAGGGCATGGTGTCTGGCCAGAGAAAAGACAACAGTCACACAGAATTTTGTGAAATGAGCGGTAACAGATTACATGTTGTGGACAGGAATAATGTGAAGATTGAATGATGATTAATGATGAATGATGTGAAGTTTGTCCACCATGAAAGAATTATGCGACTATTGCATGAATTGGACATGCCATTGTTATTTATCCATCGTGGGAAATGATTAAGTCTAGGCAACTAAAGGGTTAAGGTTAGGGTTAGGCAACTAAGACCGTTTGGTTAAGGTTATGGTAAAGTTTCGGTCATGGTTAAACAAGAAAAACCTTTTGCTGTTTCTAGTCATGTCTCCTCCATGTAATCCTTTCAGGGTGGGGAAATGTATTTCTCTCACTTCATTTGCACAGAGCATTTGAAGACATGATGCTCATTTCACATTTCGTGAGACCAGGCTAGCAAAGGTGCCTGGTTCTAGATAAACAGTTGAATCAGGGTGTACAACAGCAGCAATACATGCAAGTATAACAGGACTATTAAAGGGAAAGCATGTTTTCTCTCAGTTCAATATACTGCACATTAGGGACCATGTAAAGACACCATTATCACATGCGTCAAAGAGCATTTCTGATCCCATAATAAGCCCAGGGTTTAAAATCTAACACTGTTCTCTGCTTTCACCATTGCTATTCCTGTGAAAATATTACAGGGAAGGGAGAGCATTATGGAGGCAATTGATGAATGTGTTTTGCACACTACTCTAAAGCCTGCTGGGAATAAAGGGTGGGAAGTGGAGGTAGAAACAAAGAGGGGGCGGGGGGTGGAAAGCAAGTACGAGGGAGAAGATGCTGAATAAGCAAGAATGCTCGGAGCCCCCAGCAGTAGCTCGTACCTCAACCGCCGCAGTCAGCGCATAACAGAGAGAGGGAGGAGAGAGAGAGGGGGAGAGAGGGAGGCAAGGAGATGTAGAGACAGAGAGGAAAGGATTAGGAGAGGGAGGGTGATGTAATCAGAAATAGGAATAGGCAAATAGAGGAATATGAAGAAAGCTGTGGGCATCTGGTCAAATGGAAAGATGACAAGATGCGATGACATGAAAAAGAAAATGAAATCACCAATAGTAGCCCACTTTGATGACGTTGACACGTTCATGCCAACATCTTACATCTTAACAACAGGCCCTGGAAAACCTGACTGGGCGACTAACCTACATAACACTAACCTGGTCTTTAGCTACTTCTCTCTCTCGCACTTGCATCTGCGATATAACAATACTGTGGTTTCTCAGACATTGAAAGATAGGGTCGCGAATTCAAAATGAATTTGGCCTGGTTTGATGGCACCTATCACGTCAAAGTACCGGCTCACTCCGGCCAAGCCAAGACTTAATTCCAGACTCGGTACAGGAGTGGGATCTGCTCGATAAGGTGCTTGAGACGTCCGTCGGTTCTTCTGTGCTGGCGACACAGGATTAGCCCCAATAAGATGCTAGATGGTGTAGCGATTGGATGAGCATGTGTATATTCACTGTTGCTCTATGGCGTTTGATAGCAGAAGGTTTTTCAGCTATCTAAAATATCAACAGTAAATGTCAGGTTTTAGTGTCAGACCCTTCTTTCTAGACTCGCCATTTTGCACCGACGTTCAATACAGAAAAAAATCCATCAGAGAAGAGGCAGGGATACCAATAGACACATTCATCTGAGAATTCATGAACATTAAAGGCTCTATCTCTTAAATATAATAGGTAAATTTAATAGGTGATATCCAATCACAACCATTGGCCAGCATTAGAAAACATCTGGACCCATTGATCCCACCTGTGAAAAATTACACCAGCTACCTTGTTTTATGTGTTTTGGATTTTCCTCGGCTTGCATGCATTCTGGGAGGCCATGATTAGCTCTCTGGGAGAGGTGTATGGCAGGACTATTGAAGCTCAACCTACTATTGCCTTATCTGAAGTAAAACCAATGAATGGGGATTGATCAGTTGATATATATAATGTTGATGTATAATGTGAGAGCTTTCACAACACTTTTCAAATCATTCAATCATATAGGGTCCAGGCCTTCATGTCATGTTAGGTAGCTTAAAAATGTTAGACCATATTCATTAAATTCCATGGTAAGTGCATCACAATGTGCAAAATCTATGGATATGTAATATGAACTTATTATTATTATGAGTGAGGCTGTGGTTGCTGTGGTGGACTGCCTTATCCTAAGCAAATGAAAATCTATATGTTAACTAAGTCTTACATATTTAAGAGCCATCCTGATGATTCAGTCTGTGTGAGCTGCGTCACTTCGCCTACAGATTAAAAGTATTCAAATTTTTAAAATTAAAACGTATTTAAGATTTTCAGGAAGCTGGTTCCATCTGTGCGTTGCATAAAAACTGTATGCCGCTTCGCCATGTTTTGTTCAAACTCTAGGGACTACTAGCTGCCTGTTCTCTAGAGATCTAAGGGACCTACAGGGTATGTATTCTGTGAGCATGGCACAAATGTATTTTGGCCCTAACCCATGGAGTGATTTGTAGACAAGAAGTAATACATTAAAATATATTCTAACTGGAAGCCAGTCTAAAGATTTAAGAATCGCAGTAATGAGCTGCAACCGTCTGATGGTCTTATTGGGAAGTCCGGATAGAAGACTGTTACAATAGTCCACCTTGCTGGAGATAAAGTCATGAGTTAGTTCCTCTAAATCATGCTTGGACATGAATTTTCTAATTCTTGCTATTTTTTTTTTTTTTAGATAATAGAAAGCCGATTTAGTTGTTGCATTGATGTGACTGCTGAAGCTAAGATCTGAGTCCATTAAAACACAGGTCCCCGACCATCGAGCCACTGACTGTACCGGCTTTGTTGCAACTGGTGATGAACATGCTCCTAGCCCCTTGTGTGTAGTATGTGGTGAAAAACTTTCCAATGAAGCTTCGAAGCCTTCAAAACTAATTAGACACCTTGAGACCAAGCACCCATTACTCAAAGTACAAGTATCCCTCTCAGCAACAATGATCACAAGGAGAAGTTCAAATTCAAGGGTTTAATTGGCCATTTGCGATACGTACAAGCACATTGGAATTCTTACTCCTGATCATTCTGCCAGCACGTACATAATGTTAAGTCCAGTGTTTAAAGTGATACAGTACTCCAGGAAAGTACCAGCAGTACTTAAGTAAAGTGACTCTAGTAAAGTGACTGATGCTGTAGATAGTCCCGGGGAGTCCATTAGGGGAGTGGTAATCCAGAAGGAAATCCCGGGAGTATGTAGGGAGGTTGTTCATCAGTCAGGGGTGAGGATTGTTCAACAGACACACCGCCTGGGGTGTAGAAGCTGTCATGGAACCGTGAAGTGCGTGTCATGATGCTCTGCCACCTGTCACATGATGGCAGGTGACAGAACAGTTGGTGGCCAGAGTGGTTGGAATCCTTGGTGATGGAGTGGGCTCTGCTGTGACAACACGTGATAGTAGAGGTCACTGATGGCCGATAGCTCAACACCAATGATCTTCTGCGCCGCTTTAACAATCTTCTGAATTGCCTTCCTGTCCTGAGCGGTGGTACTGCCATACCACACTGTGATGCCACTGGTCAGGACACTTCCTATGATGCTGTGGTAGACGTTCACGAGCATCTGTGTGCACATACCACAGACATCACAGGAAGTGAAGGCACTGTTGAGCCTTCTTCAGGATGGCATCTGTGTTAAACCCTCAGGCGAGGTCGTCGGAGATTTGCATCCCCAGGAACCTGAAGCAGTTGACCCTTTCCATGTCCTCTCCCTCGATTATGATCGGGGGGTGGCTCGCCTTGCATTTTCTGCAGTCAACAATTATCTCCTTAGTTTTGTTGACGTTCAGAGCTAGGTTGTTGTCCTGACACCACTTAGATAGGTCTGATATCTCCACTCTGTAGGCTGACTTGTTGCTGGAGGAAATCAGAACAATCACTGTGGTGTCATCTGCAAATTCAATAATGTACTAGCAGAAAGTTGTCCCCCAAGTTCCACAGCCTATTAAGTGATATGGTAAAAGTTGTAAATTGCATCAAAGCACACACACTTAACTCTGGTTTGTTCGAGCAGCTGTATGATGATATGGATGCAGAATGCATACTGAAGTCCAATGGCTGTCAAGAGGAAAGTCTCTGTCCAGGGTGTTTGAGTTACAGGAGCCACTGGAGAGATTTCTTACTGACAAAAAGTCACCACTGGCATCACACTTTAGCAACAGGAAATGGGTCACAAAACTCGGCAAGATGGCAACTGTATTCAAATCTGCAGATAAAGTGTCTGCATTCAAAGCAAAACTGGGTCCTTGGGGATGGAGAGTGGAGTGGGGAGTGTTTGACATGTTCCACGTTGGCTGGGATTTTGGGAGAGACAGGCCTGGAGATCACATTGTCCCAGCTGGTGAGCGATTATCTGGCTTCGCTGTCTGGGGAGTTTGAGCGTTATTTCCCATCCTAAAAAGACCCAAAGAACAGGCAAGGAATGAAATGAAAACTCTATTACCCTTCCCTACCTCCTATCTTTGTGAAGCAGGGTTTTCTGCAATGACTGCAACAAA
Source organism: Gephyroberyx darwinii (assembly GCA_900660455.1). Taxonomy (NCBI): domain Eukaryota; kingdom Metazoa; phylum Chordata; class Actinopteri; order Trachichthyiformes; family Trachichthyidae; genus Gephyroberyx; species Gephyroberyx darwinii. The sequence continues at coordinate 14,946 of CABFOQ010052237.1, forward strand.
AACAAAGTTGTGGAGTAGACTGGACATAAGGACCACACTTTGGGTGCCACTGCCTCCCATCACACTGCATGAAAAGCCCCGTTTCCAACTCCGAACAGAGCCGCGAAGCTCCATGGCACTTAATCTATTCGGTAGTAATCGACAGTTAACGACCCGTGAATATAAAATCATGCGGCTCTGAAAATAGGCGGAAACGAACCCCCGTTTGGGCACGGGAGTCGTTTTCACCCGAGGAACATCTACCATCAATCTCGATGGGGGGCAGATTACTTACCTCATTAGAACAAAGGGAATTTTCACACCTGCTTGCTGTATCGCAGTCCACGCCAGACCCATGTGGGGAGCACCATGCAGTAATGGCTTTCAATTTCATTGGAAGACCAGCTAAAACTGATGATGTTAAATGGGATTTTACTGGCCATTCATATGTCCTAGGACAAGTTTCACTGGTTCTGTGCCTAGTTTAACTCCTCCCAATTTATGCCCATAGGCTAGGCTACTATAGACTACTTTTATCATAATGTAGCCTGTTCATTCTAAATAGCCATTTCAAAATCACACGATTAGTTGTTTATTACATTAACTCTTGTCAGCACATAATTAGTGTACCCCCAACCCCAAAAAAGCAGTAGGCAATATTATGTCTATAAAAGTGGTTTATTGCATTTACATTTACAAAAAAAGTGACAGTGCAAGGAACAAAAAGTGAAAACAAGTAAGTGAAATAAAAATAAATGAATGAATAAATAACAGCGATGGCTGTGTAGATAGGTGTGGTCTTCCTCCAGCCTGCCCTGAAGAACCTGGCAGAGCTCTGACAGTTGTGCTAACCTAAAAATGCCCTGGAAAGGCATGTTAGATAGGACTGGTGTGGTTCTAATGTTATGACTCAATATCAGCCTTTAACACCATGCTAATTTTGAAAGGTTTTGCTCACCCGTCATAACATCCACATCAATATCAGGAAAACTGGTGACGACCTCCTTCAGCAGCGACGTAACCGCCTCGTTGTGTGGAGAGATTATGCTGTTGAAACAGAAACAGATAGAGAGTGTTGTTGTTGGTGTGATGTCAGTGTTGGTTGTTTCCTAATTATTAGGCTGTACACTTCTAGCGATCTAGCTCCAACAAGCATTCATACCCTTCTTGTGGATCATATCGTTGGATGTTGTTCTCATTGTTGTGCAGCCTCTGTACCGCTTCCTGTAACACATTAGAAATTACAAATCAGTAAGCTACATACCTTACATATTAGTTAGTG
>CABFOQ010052263.1:1335-16600 GCA_900660455.1 Gephyroberyx darwinii
GAGGATAGGAAAAGATACAAAGATACTGAGCACTAACTACACACTAGCGCTACTGCAGTGTTGAAGAGCCATCACAAGTTTGGCTTGCCTGATACATAAAAGATCATCATGTGGCTGTTTTTAGGTGAATGCTGTGATTGGTGTGCGTGACTACATGTGAACTCTACAGATGTCAGAGTGTCAACTGTAAAGGAGTAGGGTTAGACTCATATATTGGTCTGCTGATATATTGGGCCGATATTGCGTTTCAATGGAAAGTTTTAGTGTCACATGGTCGAAATGCTGTTTCAGAGGCTTTTCTACTATGCAAACGGAAAATGTCTGATGGCCGAGATTGACTAAGATTGCGTTGCAATCTGCACATTTTTGCACCTCAGTTGCTTGAGTTTTCATCTCATTCAATAAGAAATGTTTGCAAAAGTTGTGGTGCAAACAAGCCCTTGAAAAGAGCACTGTGCAGGCAAATGCTGTTGTGTGCTTCAGCTTTAAGACAAATCCGCCGAGGCTGGCACCCTTGGGCCCTGTAACGCCTTTATAATTGGGGTGTTCCCTGACCTGATTTGACATTAGGATGGAAAACCCCTAATCCTGGCAGTGTTAGTGGCTTGCTCTACCCATTGAGCTAAACAGGGAGTTGAACCACTTACTGTGGCAATGTTGCATTGTATGCACTCACAGTGCTGCACAGTAATTTGGATGAAAGCATTCACCAGAGGATGCCAGGGTTCCTACAAGGGTTCCTCTTCCAAGGGTTTTCCCTATTAAATTCTTTCCCAAAACCTTCATTTTTGACTGGATTTTTAAAATTTGGTCAGATTTCAATATGATAAATATCAATTATGTAGTCATGTGTGTATTGGGACTCTTCTAGACTTTTTTTGTGAAATTTCCAAATTTTTCAAGACCTGTTCATCAAATTCATTTTCTTTATCTTTCCTGACTTTCCAGACCTATGTAGGAAGAAGATTAACCACCTTTCAAAAGTTCTTATTAGCACCACAATAACTTGGGGGAGTTAGTGTTGCAAAACGTTAGCCAATTGGGAACAATCTTGATTTGCATGGCTTAACCTACAAATCACCATTATATGGGCAAAATAATTAACTTTAAATATCATTTATATATGTATGACCAGTCCTACTTGGGAATTCTGATTTGGTCATTTTGGTGAGCACGCATTATTCCCTGCACAAACCTTTAGTGAATCTGGGCATGAAAATTGATCAATTTAAAGATATTGAATATCAGCACAAAATATCAGCTATTGGCAGTTTCAATCCAAAAATATCAGTATCAGTACTGGCCTTCAAAAAACTGCTGAGTCATCCAATGTCTGCCTGTTTCTATTGAGCAGAGCTTCTCTCAATTTACTGTCCTTCATCTGTATGACACAGGCCTAAAGCCAACAAGCAAGCGATAAGATGCTACATGTTTACAACCAACTTCAGAAACTGCAAATATACATACAGCACACACATAATATGCACAATGATATGAAGCATCCCTGGAATGGCAAAAATGATATGGTATGGTCAGTGGATTTTTTTTTTTTCTCTGAAAGAAGGTCAATCACAAACAGTCAGTTACCATGATCACAGACACACACACTTGTCAACCACAGGAGAATAATACAAGAAAACACAGGGATTGAAAATATTGAAACATGCACACAGCTCCACCATGAAGTATGGACAAAATAGAACTGCTATGTTCCTCCGTTCCACTTTAACACACAAGATTATGACACAAAGGTAAGACCAGAAATAAGATGGGGGTTTTTGTGGGAAAATAGAAGAAGGGGAGAGGGATGACAGGAGGAGTTCAACGGTATAAACTGCAACAGAGAGGTAATAACTCACAGTGAGTTAACGCTGCAGACGGATGAGCTGCTAGAGTGCGCGTTACCTCGACTGCGGGTTACAAAACTGTACATGCACAAAACAAAAATGGGGAAGGGGGGAACATCATATAGGATGAAGTCAGAGAAACAGCCAGACACCATTCTACATTTCTATGCCTGTCCTTTAGCCATCCATCACATGTCAAATGCATTGTCTCAGTTCAGAAACACAAGACTAACCGAGACTGAACGGGAGAGGAAGTAAATGTTACACAAGTGGATATTGTTATGCAACTGTTACGCAAAATATTTTGACCGCCACACCGATAGCTAAGTGAACCTGCTTTCAGATTATGCAAAATTCCCATTGAAATGTGGAGGGCAAAAGGCCCCAAAACCCATACCTGACAGAATAGTGGCATACTGAAATCGATGAATAAGCAAAATTTCAGTGTAACAAGTTTGTAAGTGTAAGAGTTTTACTTATGCAAACATTTCTCAAAGTTTATAAACTTTAGGACAGTGGAGAACTCTACACAACACATGGCTTTAAACATTTAGATTTGCAAAGATGAGATAAATGTATTAAATAACTTTTAAACTTTAAACAAATATAGATTATGTGCCTCAAATTATTCTTTTAAAGAAATTACACCACGCAATCTTATTGGCCTACGTTTGAGGGTTTCATTAATAGTTTGTTAGTCTATAATACCTTTTTTATTACTTTTACATTCATTGTCATTGGCAAAATGCTTTCAGTCATTCACCCTGGGGGTGTTTGTATTGATCTGCATGTATCGAGCAACTAAACAAGAGGCTGATAATGTAGAGAAAGGCATCAAAAGTCCTTATGCTTCAACCAAGTAATAAGTTGCAATATGTAGGACTGTAAAGCAGTCGTTGGGGGTGCAAGTTATGAGAAAAAAGGGGAAAAGTGAGGAGAAAAAAGTAAAGAAACAGAAGGGGGTAGGAGGAAGAAGAAGTCCATGTAAATTGAGTACTAAATAAGAGTTTGCAGTAGCTGGTTATAGGACCATAAGCAGGCCATGAACTAAATAAGAATACCATTGTTGTCCAGCATCATGAACAAGAGTTTGGAAACTAACCACTAGGGGCAATTCTTAAGATAAAATTCTGATAATTGATATTGTTCATCTGGACAAAAGTTTGGTTACACTATAAGCAAGTTTTATTGATGGTCATATATCCCCTAATTCCCATTGACTGCAATTATTTACAAGACAAAAAAATGCCAAAACTCTTCTTAACCTGCAAAATATGTCACTTTATTTTCATAAGGTTTGGACACTTATTAAGCGAGAATGTACAGTGAAAGTAGCATTTACGGCATTTTGAGTCACTCTGAGTTAAATCTTTGATGAAATTAAAAACTTATTGTCTACATGTGACAACGCAGTATCGCGATTTTGGTTTACTTTGATCCACAATTGTGGGAGGTCTATAATTAGTTTTGTAGTTTCTGAAGAAAAACATAGTGATGAACGTCATAATAAGTCATGGGAAGGAAAGCAGTCAGAAAGAAAGAAACAATGAAAGAAAGAACACATACAAAAACTGCCTGACTTGTAGGCCAGTCTGCCTAATTCAAATCTAATCAACCAAGATTAAACTCACCTTTGGCATCTTTTTTTTTGTGCTAAGAACACAGCAATTAAATAATAAATAATGGGTTATAACTGGATACTAAAAGACATTTGTTTTGGCGCCACCATGTGGTGGTAATGTTCAATCATCAATCATTATGTTCATCTTCCTCTGTCCACGTGAGTAACGTGGGATTTCAAAAGAAAGGATCACTGGTCTGGAAGTCTCTGTGTGACAAAGACATTTTAGAAAGTCAATATGATACATGACTACCTTATATAGCTAGGGCAGTGGTGGTCTCCACCACTGAAAATTAACTATTTTTGGGCAGGAATGCAGTACTGTGACTGGACACTTGGTTTCTATGTTCAGAGGTCACGTGCCAATCCCTGCCCCCCTGTTCTGGAGGCAGCCATAATCTCATTGGTTAAACCTCAATGGGCGGAGCCAAAGAACCTGGCATAATGTTCGGCTGAAGCTAGCTAATATTATGAAGCCTAATATTATGAAGCCTAGCACTCTGCCACTAACTTAAAAAATGCAATCTAGCCATACTAAATTATCTAGGTTAGCTAGTTAGCCTAGCTGACCTTCCAAGTTCAATATGCATTCAAACTAGCCTATAGCTAGCTAGAGTAGGTAAGCTAGTCAGCTAGCCTGCTGACCTTCCAAGATCATGAATACCATGGTGGTGAATGAAAGAAGGAAGTCCCTTTTTATTTTTTAAAGTTCCTTCTTTGCCATTTAAGTTTGCCACTAAGCTAACTTTCACTCCAGAAAACTGTTTTTCTTTGGCTCCGCCCACTGAGGTTTAAGATTATATTATGGTTCAGAGAAATATTTATAGAACTACAACTCCATGCATACAAATAAGACATAACAGGAAAAAAAAACACAAAGCTGCCTGTTTCATGACATGTACACCACAGTATACTGCACAGTGTGTGTTTAGAGGACTGGCAGCAAGGAGAGATTAGAACAACGCATTATTAATTTATGTTATTTGTTATTTCATGATGAAGCTTTCTTGGCCATGTCATTCTTGAATCAAAAGAAAACACATTTTCAACCTCAGTGGAACTACCTGGTTAGATGAAGTTTGAACCAAAAAAAAAAAATTACATGGCATACCTGTATTATATTAATTATTTATGAATATGTTAAATTATAATTATCTGATTAGAAATGGAAAAATGTAATAGAATTTCCTTAATATCACAAAAAGGGTTTGACGTAGGCCTAATCAGCCTGATGAATGGTTCAGTTTCAACTGCAGTACAGTTCAAAAGTGGCTTTGCATGTTCTGTTTTCTGTAAAATATCTGTCTACCACAAATCGTGGTTGTATGGCCATTCATTAGTTTATTACAATATTGCCAAGTGCATATCTTTGTTTTCGTAAATTGATAAAAACATGAAATATAACCAACATTAGCTGACACCAAAAGAAGTAACAACTTTTCCAAAACTAATCAATTCTTGAAAGACTTTCAATTTTTTCTGCTAGATGTGGTTTTTGACATTCAGGAAAATGTATAGCCTTCAACTCAGCTGATGGAAACACACCTAATTCACATTTTATTTTTTTGCAACATTTAGGTAATATTATGTTATGTACAGTCAGGTACAGAAAGAGAGATCTGAGATTCTGTACAAAAAATGTGTAGTTAATGTTAGCAAACTTTTGAAATGTTTAAATGTTGCAAAAAAAAGCAAATTAGGTGTGTTTTCATCACCTGGGTTGAAGAGGGTAAACAGGCTTCCTGAATTCTTTCAATAATTGACCAGGATTGGGGAAATTGTTATTGTTATTGGTACTGTTGCTAATTGTTGGTCATATGTCATGCTTTCATCCTAAGAACAAAACAAAGAAATGCACTTGGCAGTATTCTAATGCACCAACTAGCCTAATAGTCACGCAACCACGAGACAGGAATGACAGCAGGAATTTCTGGAAGTTGTGGCAGACAGATATTTTACAGAAAATATTTCAGAAAGTTCAAAACCATACATATTTGACAAATTGTTTCCATTGCTATTTATCGCATATTTTTTTATAGACAAAAAAATCTGTGTTAAATGAGAGTGAAAAAGGTTGTGAGAATGTAAATGCAGTGCAGCTTAATCATCCTGTCATGTCTTAGTTGCACTTCACACAAAATAAAAAAAATAAAAAACAGAAATAATAGGAGGGGAGATCATGGACACACTGTTGTAGGGATTGAACGATCTCTCTAACCAGTCAATCTGCTGCACTGTGCTGTGGCAACTCTGAATATAGTATATGCATTTATGTAGGTTTGACTAAAGAGGGTTTGTAAAGGAAACAAATTTGTAATTGTACTTTAAGTTAAAAAGAAAACAAGATATTGGCCTATAGTTCTTCAGTGTATTTTGTCTCGGTGGAACCCGCAGAGATCTAGTGTAGCAGCCACTTGGGTGACAGTGAATGGGGATCTGACTTCTAAAGGGAAGAACGAAGAGTGTGTGTGTGGGCAGGGAGTCCAGTCATCGTTATGCTTTGTGTCAATAACCACATTAATACATAATCACATTTACAGTACTACACCCTATGGTCTTCTAGAAGAACAACATAAGAGCTAAATCAAACAACATAGAGATTGCATCAAACATATCAAAAAAGAATGATGAACAATGACAACATTTCTGACTGTGTTGCATGTGTGTGTATAAATACACACAGAGAGACTGGGCTACATAGAAATAAACAAGAAACACAATTTTATTTCTCTTGTACATAGGGCTCTATACATATAGGTTATATTATTATTATTATTATTATTATTATTATTATTATTATTATTATTATTAACAGAGACTGTACCCCACAAGTAGCTGGATGTCCTGTGTGTCTTTAGGTAGGTGTGTGTATGAGGTGGAGAGTAAAAGACTTCAGAAACTTCAGAAACTTTGTGACTTACGCGGTGATGGAAATGTTAGCTGCCGACATGGGGCTGACCTCCTTTACCTCCTTGGCCTTCTGCAGGGCAAGCTTCTTATTGATGGCCTCCTCCTGCTCCTCTTCATCCTGGAGGGTATATGCAAAGGCATACATATATACAAACATACACACACCCCTTTTAATGGTGGTGGCCTTTTAATAACATGACAATGCCTGGTAGATACATGGTGTTGATGGTGTTGTGAGCAACACCATCAACAAGTCACCTGAAGTTTCCCTGGTCTGGGAAACTCTGCCATGTGTGGATAGTCAACAAACTTGCTGACTGAGAATTGTTGGCCACAGCTGAACTTTTTGTGCACATTGGCTATCAACTTTTACTTGAAAGCCTACAGGAATGATGGTAAGCTCTGAATTAATTTTATTGAATTTTATTGTTTCATTTTGATTAATGGTACCGAATTAGCGTTGGCTAGCAGAGCACGAACCACTAGATAGATACAATCGGAGCCTTTGGCACTGCCCACAATCGGTCAGCATAGAGCAACCGATCAACCAAGTTGCTTGCAGTGTGTAAGGTACTTTTCCAGCAGTGAAATACTAACGACCGCAAATCTTGCAAACTTGCCGGTTCATTACCTCGAGTTACTGACTTGGCTTTACATCAGTCACGCTACAGCAGCCCCCACCCCCAAAGACAGTATTATGAAACCACTAAAAGCAAGGCAGCACATTTTCTAAGAGAAATATTGACTGTGTTATTCAACAAAAATAACAAAAGGGGATGAAAGTCCATGTCTCTTTTGATTTAAGGTGAGGGACTGTTATTGATGGATGCTCTGGGTAATACTGTGCAGCTCCCACCAGCTCTTGCAGCAGATTCCTATGGACAATACTACCTTAGTGAGCTCCTGGGCATTCGCGAGGTTATCAACAGCGATGGCCAAGAAGACATTGAGCAGTGTGTCTGGTTATTTACGGTCTCAGGAAAAGATCCAATGATCGAATACAGAATCAATATTTACACTTGCGGCCATTCCCGTTGCCGCTTTCTAATCAATGATAAATCATTTCAGTATGGTATATGGCATGGAGTCATATTGCCTGACAGCCACAAAGGTCGATCGATTCTGATCGATAGGGCAGGATACAGTTTCCAAACAGAGTGAGAACGATGAAGTAAACAGAGGAGAACATCCCTCGGTGAACGCCCCCCTGCGATTCAATCCCGTGGTACATCACAGCATTCCAGTCCTCCCCTGTTAGGATCTGGAGAAGACGAGGAGGCTTGTGAGTCAAGTTCGGGGGTACGGGTAGAAATGCTCTTTTTATGCATGATGGCGTTAACCTTTACCTGAAACACAGTGAGAATCGCTGCTGGAAATGTGTCAAAGTTTGTTGTCGGTGTCTCGTCTTCGAAATTAAACCTGCGAGGAGAAAACAAACAGATTCTATGTAATCAGCTCCCCAAATGGATGGAGAACTGTCTCATCCTCACCATTAGACCAGCGCAGACACTACAACATACAACCAGCACATTTTAGTGCTGAGCACCTCGTCTATGTGACCTAATGGCTGTTCTCTGAGTGTTTATTCTCCTCAAATGGATGAGTTGTGCTAATGCTGACATTTTGTATCTCTCTCTGTCTATCTACTGGGACCTAATTACATCTCCCCGCAATGTGAGGGATGCCGATAGAGGGAATTTGAACAGCAGCTGCATTTATCCTGTGCCTCGGAAAAGTCCTCGGTAGCGTTTCTTTAGTCTGTTGTCGTTAGTAGACAAACTGAGGAAGGGGAATGTGTGTTTGTTTTGAATTCTTTCTCCAATTGTGTTGCAATTTTTGCCCCAGTTTTGGATGTAACGGTTTTAGTTTTCCCAGAATCCAGGCGTAATGTATTTTTAACTATTTTCACACTGATGTTTTGTTGTCTCAGTCAATATATCAACGTAATACATCAATAGACCAACATGTTTATTTTTCACTGTTTATTATTTTGGAGAAGAGCAATAACTCGCACATCTTCTTTGCAGAGTTGCACCGGAATAATGTAATAGCTTGTCATAATGCAATAACCTTTTCATTTATAATGTAAAAAAACCAGATAATGCTTTCTGGATAATGTGATAAACATGTTTAACAGATAACGTGATAACGTTATCCGGTGTTATTACATCTTCCAGTGAGTAACATTTTTGATAAATAATGTAATAACTTCACTGGATAATGTAATAACAACAAATACAAAATGAAAATAAATAAAATACATACAAATCACTGTGTTTATGTTTTGTAAATGTAAATTTTAGATGCTTAAAAAAAAGAAGAAAGTGTTACACTTTTGCACAGACAAACTTTGCACAAAAGTTGCACTCTTAGGTTATAGTTTTTAATGCTGACCATTAGACCGCCCTTAACAGAATGTAATAAGTTATTATATTATCTGGAAAAAGTTATTATATTATCTGGAAAACGTTATTATATTATCTGGAAAACGTTATTACATTATCTGTTGAACATGTTTATTACATTATCCGGTACTACAAGGGCATTTAGGAATGAAGAAATTCCCGCACACTGCTCTTGCAATACACACAAATTATTTTATTAACTAACGTTTCTTCATCAAAGTATAGACATTTTGAAAACTGTTGTTATGCATTCTCTCATTGTACTGTGAAATAACAGTGAAATTCAACTATTCCTCATTTTGCTGTGGAACCCCCCATGCAAACCCCTCAAAGACCCCGCCATGGGAACCACTGGTCTAGACAATATACGTGCTTTTGTTTCATTTCTAGGTAATGTAACAAGGTAATGTATCGGTGAAACAGGGTACTCACTGGCCACCAAACAGCTGCATGCCCAGCAGAGCGAACACCACAATGAAGAGAAAGAGGAGGAAGAGCAGGCTGATGATGGACTTCATGGAGTTCAGCAGGGACACCACTAGGTTCCTCAAAGAGTTCCAGTACCTGCACACACACACACACACACCTTTGCGTAACCAACGTTCTCCGGCACACAGATGTATTTTAGTTGCCAGCATTACGGATCACTCACTTGGTCACTTTGAATATCCTGAGCAGTCGAAGAGCCCTCAGGACACTGATGCCAAACGAGGCCCCGGGTTTCATAGCCGCCCAGATCACCTCAAAAATGCTGCCGATAATCACCTGAAAATAGAGATGTCTGAATTTCGAGATTTCATATTTATTGCAGAGCAGAATTTCTTGACTGGGTTTGAAGGTTTTTTTTAAATGTACAGTATAATGTGTATTAATAGTGGGTGGTATAAGCATAAACTAGCTCAAGATCAGAATAAAACGTTGCAGTCGTGTGCAGTGGGACACGATTGCAACATTTTCCCATACTTATTTTTTTATCTGATCCCCAAACTTTTGTAATCCTTGGAAATTATTCAGTTCACATTTTGCAAACCTGCACAGTAAATCCTGTGAATTATTCTGACACTCTGCCATCTCTACAACTGTGGGTTGATTTGAATTACAACAACTCACCCCAAAGTCAAAACAGTTGAATGAGGAGTGGAAGTAGCTCCTGGGTCCGAGGCCGTACATCTTCATGGACATCTCGGTCAGAAACAGGCCCAGGAACACAAACTCTGCCAGGTCTGCCCAGGGAATGGAAAAACAAAACACCCAGATCAGTGTCCCAGGTCAAATAGAGTAGAGCCTGCTGATTTCCACAATTCAATAGAGCTGGGCTACTGCTGCCTGCTCAGCTGTGCCCGCAGCAAATAGACGAAGCTGGAGTTTATTGTTCGAGGAAATAACTACTTTCTCCTACAATGGAGCGCGTGAGATGTTAGCTTGTGTGTGAAAAGTATCTGTATGCGTGTGATGTATGTTTGCAATATGCACATCCATGCAGGCATATTATACAGGGTAGGGTTAGACAAGTTTATTGTGCGTTTATTGGGAGGTTCTGCAACCACAGCTAATATGTTTTATTATTCTTCTATATATTTCAGATGAATCATCCTAGTGTGGTGTGGGAGGATTTTCCTCAGCAGCTTCAGGGGCGTCAGTCAGAAAAACCTATGAAACCTGCCTCACCCTGCCTTAAGGAGCTGCTAACCCACTTAAAAGGGTTTCAATGGAGCGTTTTAGTGTCCCATGATGATCTAAATGCCAGATATGTAAAAGTATTGAATGTCAGCACAAAATATTGGCTGTATTAGCATATATCAGCAGCTTCAATCCAAAAACAACATAGGTAACGTCCTTCAAAAATCCATATCGTCAAAATAAATGTAATCATAAGGCTCCTGTATGCTTTCTATTCTTGCTCTAAATGGTAAGTAAGTAAGATAAAGAAGCAACCGCCATTTTCTGACTCAAAAACGCTGGTTTTGAGGTGAAATCTTTACTTACACAGCGCATAGGTGAGACACTCGGGCTGGTCATAGTGTACGATGGCAACACACAGCGTGTTGAGGCCCACCAGACACAACACTGTCCAGTAGAAGCTCTGGGCCTTGACTAGACGGCGGATGGTGAAGCGAATCCTCTTCTCTTTCCTCCTGAAGTATGAGGAACTCTCGTTCTTGCTGCTCTTTACGCTTGCCCGAGCGAATGGCGACCCTGGGGGGGCAGTTGGGACAAAATGTACAAAAAGGCGATAAAGTTACATAGTCCAGTCAGAGAGACGGAGAACATGGGACGTACTTTGTGACTGAGCTGCCGTCAGGGCATCTATTCTTTAGGATACAAAATCGGTGTCACCTTTTAAATCAATTCATTAAGTAATAATTGCACAGGAAGTGATGCGTTTTTTATGCATTTCGTTTGGAATGAATAGAAGAAGAATTGGGTAGCTAGCATGATGAGCGATAGCCCCTCTGGGAAGTGCAGTGCAGAAACACCACAGCAATGACCCCTTAGCAACCAAAGAAGAAGACCAAGCATGTACACCATGCATACTGTACATGCTTTGATTCATAAATGCTATATTTCTCATTCTTAGATTACTAGAACTTAATATGTTCGAGCAAAATTTCAGTTGCCTTATAGTTAACACCCTTGATTTGCTATCTTCTTATTTATATTATTTTTTCTTTGCCTATTATTTACCGCTTCAACGACACAATTTACACACAGCGATCAAATCTAATCTCACACAAATAAAGTTATTATGATTATCAATAAAAATCTACTGGCCACATGGCCCAGCTTACAGGAGGGTACATTTTGTCACGGTGAGCTATGGTGGAGTAAAAAAATGGGTAGAAAGAACGGCAGCTGCAGGATGAATTGGCTGAATGTGATATAATTAACTTATAAATTCTGAACAGAAGGCTTTTCATATTCCGATGAGCTCTGTCTGTGTCATCGCCAAAGTGAAGCCCTTGGCACCATTAGAGCACAGTGCAGTGGCCTTTCCCCTCACGCCACCCCACCCCATCCCATCCTGCCTGCGCTATATTAAACATTCTCTAACTTAAATTAAGCCCAAATGTCAAGTGAGCCTCGACAAAAAAAAGAGAGAAGAAAAACTGTTCTATTAGCATTTCATTACTGGCGCAGGAAGACTAGTGGGCTAATAATTTCCTGGCCTATTTTAATCCAGGCATCTGACTCATCTGACTCATCTATCTATCTATCTATCTATCTATCTAACTGTCTGTCTATCTATCTATCTATCTATCTATTTATCTTTCTATGTATAAAATCCATCCATCTATCCTCAGAAAAAATCTCCATTCCTATAATATTCCTATAGGGACTTAACGTGTGTCTGTCTGAGTTTATAGTAAGTTGAAGATAGAGTAGTGAATTTATAGTGATCTCATAGTATTTGGTATTTTCTTCATCTCGCATGATATCACTATGATATTCATACAATATTCCTATAGGGACTTACATGGACCACAGTCCATGTAACACTTGCTCTTAAAGATCACTGGCTCGTCTTTCTGGCTCTTGGGGCCACTTTTTATGCCCAGAACTGACACATGCAACAGCAGAGCCATTGTTTATAAACCAGAACAACTAATTGTGCTACGTAAGTAGACTGTTTCCACTGGAGAGAGACTCGAAATCCCTGAGGGCATGGAACTGAGGATGCTGAGTGGGGGTGAAGAGACGGGCAAGGAAGACAAGCCGCAATATACCGAGATACCCGCTTACTCCAGTCTCCATCCAGGAACTGGGTGTTGGTGTAGTCCAATCAAACAAGTACCTGCAAGTACACAGGCTAAGGGAATAATTGGGAAACACAGACACCATAGATATAAGAGGGGCCAGAGCCAGCTCTACTTCTTGATGAGGCTCAGGTCTTTCGAGGTGTGTAGAAAACTGCTGCACAAGTTCCACCAGTCTGTTGTTGCGAGTGCTATCTTCTATGCAGTTGTGTGCTGGGGCAGCAGCATCAACATTGCGGATGCCATGAGACAACACCATTTCCCTTGTGGATCAACGAAGTACCAACCTACTAACTTACCTACCTACCAACCTACCTAATGGAGAACGGTATGCTACAACAGTATAACTGGACCAAAAGCATATAAACTCCATATGAGAAACTGACCAAAAAAAGATGATCGATGATGCTCTGATGAAGGCTTTCTGTGATGGTTGTGGACCCTTCAGTAAACATACGTAATCCCTCATTTTGCCTCTTAACATGCATCTACAGTGCGAGCAACACAATCAACAAGTCACTAAAAGTCTATTCAACTCTGACCGACCAGGGAAATACGGCCTATCTCTGGACAGCCAATCAGATTTCCATGCCTCCTTGTTTCCCCACTGATGTGATTTTGTTTCATGAACAATAGTTTGGCCTGGAAAGTGCAAAATGGATGAGAAGTTATCTCCAACTTTTATTTGAAACACTACAGGAGTAAACATCTCAAAAACATCATTGGGGAATGCAGCCACTGAAGTCATTTTATTGGGGTTTTCCTGTTTATTTCCCATTAATGATAGCTAATTAGCGCTTGCTAGCTAGCTATTGTAAGTCATCAAAATAATCTAACATGTAATATGTACAAAAAAACCCCAAATGTAATACCAAAGCAGCGATAAAATGCCTGATATGACTTTGTAGCTGTAGACCACTTCATAGATGCAATCAGAGCCTCTCACAACGCCCATGATCTCTCAGAATAGAGCAACCCATCGACCAAGCTGCACACGGTGTGAATGAGCAGCAATTTGTGTGCCGCTTTTAACTTAATGGAGTCATTTGGAGAATGAACAGCAAAGGGAGCTGTAGCAATATGACAGGTGTTGTAGCTCACCAACAGATGAGATGTCAGTGAAGTGGTCCTCGCCTTCCTCTGCATTGATCAGGTCATTCCTACTCTTCTTGGCTCTTTTGAGTACTGCAAATACAGTATGAGAAAAATATACAAAACATAAAACAGGATTACCAGATAATCTGATTTTAACTGAGATTAGTATGCTTTTGTTGATGTTATTGGGTGGATGAAATTTTGAATTGAACCACCAAAGCTGTCATCAAGTACTACCACCTACCACACCTGCAGATGAAACTTGTTTTCCCAACTTTTGCCTTCAATGGTGAAGATAAACCAGATGTGGAAAAAAACAAAACAAAATGGATGTATCCATATGCGGTTTTCCACGTACTCTTCTTGTGCAACTTCCAACACAGATAAAATAATGGCTGTGGTATGGCTTTTTTTCTGCAGCAATCTGAACACAACACCAGGATGAAGCAGCTGGCTCTTCAGACTGGAGTGAAGGGCCCTCATACTCCCACACTGCCTCTGAACTCTGGTCAGCCTCACACTCTGCTCTGTCCTGATGCCATTACCCTGCCACCCATAATCAGTGTGGGTGTCACCCCGGGTGAGGGTACAGATGGGAGGCAAGATGGTCATGATAAAAGGATTGCGTGCACGCACACACACTCAACATCATTAAGGGAACCATGAATTCTGAGAGAACCAGAGAATTCAGGAACGTCAGACCATCAGCCTGAGAGCTAAAGCTGGGCTGAGAGTGTCTGTTCAACAAGATGATGATCCTAAGTATTCAAGCAAATCTACAAAAGAATGACTCGGGAAGAGGTTTTGGATTGGCTAAATCAAAGTCCTGAACTAAATCCAATTGAGATGCTGTCAGGATATGACCTGGAGCAGACTGCTCATGTGAGACAGAACTCAAACCTGTTATTACCAGAGTTATTTTGTGATGAAGTGTTGCAATTTAGTTTCCACTTTCCCCCAGCATGCCTCATCTACTACTTCAGTAAGTGACTTCCTACATTTCCCAGAATGACTTTCAAAGATTTTCCTGTTGAGAAAAATCCTGAGTCCTGCCCCTTAACCAAGGGTTGCGTTCTGGTCTATTGAGGCTACTGACGTTTATCTTGAATGTTTTAGATAGTTGATCATTCTTTTAATATAAACTCCAGTCAGTCAGTTATCCAGGGGAATAACAAAAACTCACCAAACAACAAAATGGACCCAGAAACGCAAGGCACATCACCACAACTGTTTTTAACAGTGTTAAAGTGTTTTAGGGTGGATTTTTAGGGCTAAATGGGCTAGGGCTTAAATGGACTATGGCTGCAGGAGCTAGGGCTAAAATGGACTACGGCTAAAGGAGCTAGGGGTAATGTGGACGAGGGCTAAAGGAGCTAGGGCTAAAATGGACTACGGCTAAAGGAGCTAGGGGTAATATGGACGAGGGCTAAAGGAGCTAGGGCTTAAATAGACTACGGCTAAAGGAGCTAGGGGTAATATGGACGAGTGCTAAAGGACCTAGGGCTTAAATAGACTACAGATAAAGGAGCTATGGGTAATATGGACGAGGGCTAAAGCAGCTAGGGCTAAAATGTACTAGGGCTAAAGGAGCTAGGGGTAAAATGGACTAGGTTAGGGCTAAAGGAGCTAGGG
>CABFOQ010052266.1:0-16469 GCA_900660455.1 Gephyroberyx darwinii
CCGCGACTCGCTGCAGCGCCAGCTGAGCTCCGCCCTGCCACAGGTAACCCATAGCAACTGTCACTTTTGACTTATATATTGGTGTATGATCAGATTTGGGAGGAATTTGTGTGGATTTGTACTGGTTGGGTCTATGTTGTTTTATTATCTAGTTGTTGCATCAGAGTTTGGGTAAGAGAGCAGAGAGCAGAGAAATCGGTTGTAGATGAACTCTTTGAACCTACCTTAGGTGTGAGTGATTTCGTGATGGTCTGAAGTCGGTTACATATTTGGCTACAATGCTTTGTTTTGATTGGACTTCCTAAAGAAGCCCTTTTCACTGTATGAAGTATAAGATGTAAGCAATGTGAAAAATATGCTTTTCCAGCTTCATCTACAATCTACATCAATAAACCAACCTTACATTAGCCTGACACAAAGATTGTGTGTCTTTTAGCGACATAACTGGAAAACAGTTTCTAACTGAGTGACTCTTGATCACTCTAAAACCCCAAGGTATCGTGAGGCTTTATATAAGAACATCTACCACATGGCATGATGTGCGTTAAGCTCGTTGTGGTGGTGCTGTAATGCTCTGCCATAACAACCTCAGGTGCCTTTCATTGCACCGCTTTATGTGGGAGACATCTATAAAGTGTCACTATCACCATATATGTGATGAATAGTGGCTAGTGTTTGAAATGACGCACATAATTAGACTTTGAATGTGCATTCAACCATGTTGGTTGCATGACACCACTAACATGCTTTTATATGCACTTAACCTAGTGAGGCATAATGAAATTTTTTAGATTTTGTTGTGGCTTGTTCATTTTTCAGCAATACATGCGGGAGGCGGGGACATCTTACGTCATGATTCCTACAGTAAGCAGAGATTAGCACTTTCTAAAAGTGTGTCAGTAATTCTAGTCACAAGCTCTCCTCACTCTGTTTCCAGAAGACTCTGGAGGTTTGTTGGTGGAGAAAAGAGGACTTTGTTCACAGGCAGTGTCCGCCGATAGCACAGTAATCCGCGTGGTTTCAGAGACACAGGCAAAGCACGCACTCTGTCTGTATTCGCTTTGGTGTGATGTCACAGTTTTGCTATTATAGGGGTGTGGAGTGTTAAAACGACTTCTTCCAGCCTCATGAATTAACCCACTTACACCTCTTCGTTTTTGATGTCTGGAACAGATCGCTCTAGTCTGCAGGTCGAGCTATTATATACCTCCTCCAGACCTGTAACCAGAGACCGGCTGTGCTGTGCATTTGGAATTCATCTCGGTGTGTGAGGCTTGAACTCGGGGTTACTCGGTCTCCAGCTCTCACTTTTGCCTGAGGGCTCTTGTCCTCCTCAGAAGTTATACGATGGACATAATATAAAGTGAAGTACAAGAAAAAGGGGAAACCCGTGCACTACAAAACACTGAAAAATGGTGCTCCATTCAGAAAAGCTATCCATCATTCATCATTCACTTTCTATAGGCATCACGCTATCGGTGATTCCTCATACTGAACAGGACAATGCAACCCACAGCTGGAGAAATAAATTCCACCCTGCTTCTGTTGTCACACATTTGAATGCATGGTCAGGGAGTTCATTGTAGGCATGTCAGACTGTATATTCCCCATTCATGGGTGGAATAGCGAATCTTCCCTTCGTGTCTTGACAATTCATACCACTTCATTTCCAGGAGAGGCATCCAGGGGCTGCCAACGTGAAATAACATTTCCATTATCAGACGGTCTCAGTGATGTCTACCGGCAGCGAAACTCTGTGGTGGCGGCGTGGTGATGTATTGGTTGTCACTGCATAATGACAGAGCTGACATACTATTCTGGTGCCTTTTCTGGCACCCGGCAAAAATTAGATGTCACTCTGGCGATCGGGATCCTCCTAGCACACAACGGTTTCATTAATTCATCTGACGGCATCTTATTGGCCTGTATGAGATCAACATGACTCTGATGGTTTATGAAGTAGTTTGTTAGACCTTCGTAATTACACAGAGGCACTTAGCCAAGGGAAAAGTGGCTCCCGTGCCTCTGTTTAATACGCTACAGATAAGAGTCGTGGGCTCAGCGTCTGCTTTTTGGACCGGCTAAGAATGAGCTATTTTCACCAAAGCATTGATCGCTTTTGTTCCCTGTTTTTATGGATTTCTTTGCTGTTGATTCGGCTGTAATGATTTCACTGCATGTGACACTTCTTTAATAGGCAACCTTCTTTATTACTGATGCAACAGTCTTAGTCCAACAGTCTGGAACAATGCTCACATAATCATGAAGAGTGATTCTTAAAGAGGGCAATAGATAGCTTCCAGGTCTTTCTCCGGTGTGTGTGTGTGTGTGTGCAGAGAAGGTGGTGGATGAGGAGAGTCGAGGCAGAGCTTCTCTTTTAAAGACGGAAGTGGCCTCATTTAGGCGATAGGCAGGCTGTGAATGTGTCTTTACTGATATCGCTCCTCTGTTACTGAGGCCCCGAGCGCTGACAGGATTAGGCGTTGGCCCACCACAAACTTCCCTCCCTCTCGTCCTCCTTCCCTCGCTCGGCGTCCTCTCGCTTTGTCTCCGTCTTTTCTCTTATGCTGCTCTCTGCTTGTGTCTCCCTTTTTGCCTCTGCTGTTCCCTCTCTCCGTCAGAGGTCACGGCTCCGCTACTCGTCATGACACATCCGACTGATCGGAGTGACATTCGCCGTCCCCCCTCGACGCTTCCAGGCAGCATCGCGGCCTGCTACATGCATAACAATCCCACAGCGCCCCTCATCCCCTCCTTCGCCTCCCTCCCTCCTCACCCTCTGTCCCCTGCCTTCCCTCTCTACGTTTCATCTGGCCGTTTTTGTTTCAGAACAGAAGGAATTGCAGAGAGGCAGTGGGCAACCATTAGCTGTGTTTGTGTCAGATGCCCATACCCATGACGTGGCTTTTAAGTGTCTTTTGTTGGTGGCAACATGGGGCACACAGAGGCACAGTGAAAAGTCTCCAAAAAATGGCTGGTCAGCTTGTCCAGCTGGTGCTGGAGCTTCCTCAATCACATCTCAGTCTCTGTCACTAGCGTCCGAACGAGAAACTGGACAGCTCTTGAAAATGTAGGTGCAGGGCTGCCACGTCTGCTTGAGTCCTGCTGACCAGTGGTGTAGTGGTACATACTGCAAAAGGGTGGGTGAACTATGACCTCCAGTCCGTGATCATAAGGAAAACATCCACCAAAATAAAAAAATGAGTATATAAGTATATTTTCTCTCTACCCCGCCAATAAAACAGTGGTTGACTTACCCTCCACTACATTCCTGCTGCTGATGCAACATGCATCCATAGAGGAGGCTGAACAATTTGTTCTGTGCGTCTATCAGCTTGAAGTCTCTCGGAAATTAAGGGAGCATTGTCATCCAAAAGCCTCATGTTTTCCATGCCTTGCATTATTCTGATTTGTTTGATCCATTACTGCAGTGAATCTGGACTCTACTGGTGGAAAGACTTTCCATTGTTACTCAATGGACTCAGTTCAGAGAAAGAGGTAGCGAGATAGAGAAAGACATGTAGAGTGTGTAGACAACCCAAAGCCTGCAGCACCATGCACATGTGACCCTCTTCCCTTCCCCCAACACCCCCAGTATCGTGACACAGGCAGGCAGGCAGTGTTCTCCGGAGTACTCAGCTGTGTGTTACTGTAGTCGAAGGGCCCTGAGGGGCTGCGTGAGCCTTCCTCCCCATGCTGTTTATGTACTGTTGCCAAACATGGCCTCATGGAGGCTGCTGCTACCAACGCCGTTCTCTGCACTGGCTTCTGCTGATCCCGGTCACTGAAGCTAAACTGAAACTCCCACAAGCACACATTGAAGTTTTAGTAATAGAAACATTTCTCTGTGGAGCTGCTCAGGAGACAGAAGTAACCTTATTGGCTGAGCTGAATGGGCGGAGCCAAAGAATCCGTTATTGGAGTGCAAGTTAGCTGGCCTACTTGTATGAAACTCAAAATATGGCAATCATTTTTTAAATTTATTTGTGACCATAACATTTATGATCTTGGAAGGCTAGCAGGCTAACTAGCTAACCTAAACAACTTAGTTCATAATACTAGCTAGCTCCTCTCTTACCCCTTAAGACCAGCTCTTTTCACTGGTCTTCAGTTAAAAAACTTTGGCTCCACCCATCAATGTTTAACTCAACCAATGAGATTGTTTCTTTATCCAGCGCTGCTCTGCCTCTGAGAAATGTTTGTATAACTAAAACCCTATAAAACTCTATCAATCTTTCATCTACAAATACGAAACAATGTTTTTTTTTGCCCTACCCACTGCTCGAGGGGTGTATTTGGAACACACACACGCACACGCACCCCTCTGTACATGAGTAATGGGCTGGTCACTGTGGATGTGTAAATCCTCTCAATCGGGCATTCAGCACCAGCAGCCGGGCCTCAGCTCCCCAGACATGGATCCCGGTGCTTTCTCTGCCCAGCCAGACAGTAATGAGATACCAGCCTATTGATCACTCACACACCCATGTCGTAATGAAAGCTAAGATTGCACTAGATTACTGTACAGAGCGGCCAATTGATCCTCCCGGGTTTGCTCATTCATGACTGTCATTCTGGCTTCAGCAGAAATTGCAACAGCAGTAACGTCTCCGTAACGTGTTTGCCAAGAATGGTTGATTGAGCCTGGAAAGATGCTTTGTTCTCCCAGGCTTTCTTATAAAGATTAGTAATTAGGGCCGCAGTGAATTTATCTGAAGGGTAAGCACTATGCACACCTCTGGCTTGATGATGCTCATTAGGGACTCTGTCACTGCTCTGAGTCAATGAATTCCCCCTCCATCGTGTATTAATCATACATGGCACGACCATTTGTCAAAGAGTCTGGCCACAAGGCGCACAGCCATGTCCTCCCATCCTTCTTAAAGATTCGGCCAATAACACCAAATGAGTGTGTAGTCATGGAATGTACCATTCTTCGTGGCTCCGTGGGGGTGAACGGCGGATGGCGGGGCGGATGATACAGTGGTGGGAGGCTGGGAGGAGGGAGGGGAGACGGTGAGGCTGCCTGACAAGGGCAGAGTGTGGAAAGGAAGATGACTAAGCGGGTGAGGAGAGGGGACGAGAGGTGAATCCTTCTGCTCCTCTCTCTCTCTCTGTTTCTCTCTGCCTTCCACCCTCCGCCCCCTCCCTTGTCTCTCCGTTGCCTGGACAGGAGGCCCTCTGGGCTCCGGCAGTCAGGCAGTCAGCTGGTCTCCTCTGCCAGAGCAGCACATGATTTTCCATGATTACCGTTATTGTTTGTGCCCCAGTTCACGCCGCCCGCGGGCTAGATATGTGGTTGACGCTCGGGAGGAGAGGAGGAAACTCTACAAAGACGAGCAAAGGTGGTGCTGTGTTGGAGTTCACTAGTAATGCCAGGCCTCTTTAGTCCCAGGGTGCCTCATAAATAGCATGTTTGTTTGTCCCTTGGCTTAAACCCTTGCATGGCGACACTAACCCCCCCCTGTTCAGTCTCTCCACATGTGAGAACAGCAGACCTGAATTCAATACAGACGTGCTTCCATTATGTACATCACTCACCTTGGAAAATAGAAAGCCATCCATTCATTCAAACCCTCGATGTGGCCATTTTTTTGTGCTTTATATTCTTAATCACGCTCTGCTAGACAACAGTAGCATATTTTCTAATTTTCCAGTCTCGCAAGCGTTTGTTTGCAAACTAAAGCCTCTCTTGTTTTTATGCTCAATTAAACTCGGAAGCCTTGGTTTTTCTCCCTTTAATCTTCTCCAGATTGACGGAAGCAGGGATGGGTCTTTGGCAGACACCGTTCCCATCGAGTGTCTGTAATGGCTCTGACAGAGATGCTTGATCAATACCCTTGAAAGGTTAGGCTCTGATTAGGGAGACGGATCTAGCCCTCCTCTGGATGAATAATTGCTGCTCGTGCTCTCACCAAGTGCTGGATGCTGGTCGACCCTTGTCTGACAGCGGGTTTGGCGGGGGGAAACGTCAAGATGGAGATGAGCTAAGCCTTCTGCTCAGACGCGCCAAGGTGACGAGACAGGGCAGAAGGATCTCCTGCAGATGTAATTATCACTCTGATGAACAACACAGTAGGATACCGCGGCGCTGTGAAGTCGGAGCCACAAGAACCTCAGATCAGCCTAACAAGGTGATAGCAGTTGCTTGCATACAAAGTCTTCTTTAAGGTCATCACATCCCTCAATCTCTTGAAAGCTCGCACTAAGAATGTCACCGGTAGAAACTGGCCAGGAAGTAGTTAAAACATAGGAAGTACATAAGGACATTTTGAGACCTTAGCAGCACCTTCAGCTTCTTGTTGTGCTCACAGCGATTGGTCCTGCTTACCTTGCAAACACTGGCTGTAGCCTGACGCTGTGAGGATGACCACAAACAAATTGTGTTTAGTCAATTCATAATGTAGTTCACGAGACTCTTCTTAGAGGAACAAAGACGGTTGTCACGAGGGTAAGCTGGCACGATGAGGCTGATGGAGCAAAATTCAGCACATGATTTGAATTGCTATTACTGTACAAAGGAGGCATTTGAGTCAACGTGTTGCCCAAGTGTACTTTACCCAACGGGTAACTGGTGTCCAGTTCACTCATCAGCCATTAGCTCTTAGACATCAGCAAAAATGATCCATTGGTTGCTTCAGAACGGGTTGCACCACAACAAAACCAACCTCCTCATAAGTCTTTGCAAGCGTCAAAGGTGTTGCTCAAACTTTTGAAAAAGAGTCGAGGCAACAGCCATCGAGCCACTAGTGATGGCTATATCACTAGTGTGATGTCTTCCTATGGAGATGCATCTACATGACCAAAACCAGATTTATGGCAAAGTCAATGACACAATGGGTATTTGGTTTGTTTCATTTGCAAAATAACAACTATTATTATGGTTGAGTCTGTTGACTGTCTGTATGTTAGCTAGTCTATCCGTATGCCTGTTATGCATGGCTCAAATTCTGCTCAATTCAAGTACAATCAACATCTCAAAACACACACACGCTCTGTTGAGTGAGGCGCTGCAGAAAAGTGTTCAGGTGAGACACGACCTTTTTGTGAGATACATTGTGCTTTCTCCAGGTGACGAATCTCAACAGTAAACTGGATGATGAATAATTTGTGTTTGGGAAACGACAATGTGGAGGCACACACTGAACGCTTTGATGTCATCTCCTCTCCCTCCCTGAGGGTGGGTGTGTGTGTGTGTGTGTGTGTGTGTGTGGGTCGGTAGGAAGGGGAGCGTTGTGTTAAAGAGTTTGCATCTCTGTGGGTAGAACTTGGAGCATGACTCAGACCCTGAGGCTAGAAATACAGAAATTCTCAAGTCTTAGTCCACACACACACACACACACCCAATCGCATATAGGTGAACACACGCCCGAATACACACACACATGCTGCCTGCTGGCTTTTCCCGAATGAATTAGAGAACTGGTCCCTGGAGAGCCACTTAAGTGAGCCGAGTGAAATGAGGTTATGACCAATACTTAGTGCTACACGCAGCGCCGACCTGGAAATGTAATCCTCCCTTCAAGAGCCACTACGTCTGTTTATTTTGCCCTCATTGATGAAAATTATACCTCAGAATTCACGGTTGCTCTTTGCCACCATTGGAAAAACAGTGGGTTTTTCCGATTAATATCTGGTTAGGACGCGGTTAGTTAACCCTAACCCTAATATGTCACATACTACAGCAGCAGTCGGTGGACCGCTGAGGAAATACACGCGGCAATCTGACAATATCCCAACCACAGTCTCAAACCACTAAGCGCTAATTAGATTTTGTGGTTTGGCAGCTACACTTGATTCCTCAGAACAGATCGCTGGTACGGGCTGGTGTTTTAGACTATGCAGCTGCTCCCCATTAATGGATACCTTTTAGTTTCTGAATGCTCCACTTGAAAGCCAGAAATAGAGCATGATGTCACTGGCTCTCGGCGCGCTGGCTGAGAATCTCGTTCAAGGACTCCTGAGAGAGCCGGTCTCACGATGTCCTAGCTTCCGTAAGTTGCAGCTCCCACCCAGAATGCCGTGTGATGTGTCGTATTTCTCTAAAACCCTCGAATGCACAGCACTGCAAAAATGCTTCATCCGTGTTTATTGTGTAATCGCGGCACTTCAAAGCAGCAGACATTTACGTTTGGTGTGGTGCGTAATTACTACTATTATTAGCGTTGGTGTTATTTCTAATATGTCTACATTGTCCAGGGAGAGTGTTTGTCATGTAGTAGTAGGAGGATGAGCAGTTGAGTGAGTCTCTGTGAGCAGATGTCCCCTACCCCCCCTCCCAGCTACCTCCAAGGCCACATATGCATTCACTCAAATGAGCTTGAACTCAACAGTAGAGCTTTTTATAGCAATAACAAATGGCCTATATATGATTTTTCCTCCTACACTAAGAGCATTGTGTGACAAGGACGAGAATATCCTTGGTTTTTGAAGGTGAAATATAATGACGCGCTGGCGCTCTCCGAGGAGCCGGTCCTCTCTGTCTCTCCGCGGTTGTAATTGCATCTACCCACGCTGTCGGGCGGCGGAGGGGGGGGCGGTGCCCATACTGGAACTTCCTCCTCTCGGTGGCTGATGTGACAGGTTCCCATCGCTCCCCTGCAGAGAGCCCGCATACAGCCCACTGATGTGACTCAGGTGTCCTGCCGGAACGTATGCCTCCCCCCAGCAGCGTGTATTACAGCACAGCACTTTATAATGTCACTCTTAATCACATGTCCAGTGTTGGGTAATACAGTGTGATGGCCACGGGATATCTAGGCAACGCTATAGGGGGTTGAGCTCGCTTCTAATGTAGTAATACAGTCAATGAGCCGCTACTGCTTGACATAATTAAGTTCCTGCCTTGATTTGCCACAATTCTTTCAACTGTTTCCACATGATATAGTACATTGGCACGAGTTGGCATGTGCTTTTAGTGCTTGCAAGGACTGAGCAGGTTGGGGTTCAGTGTCTTGCTCAAGGACACTTCAATTGCTGCTCAACCCACTGGCTTTTGCGGGGATCGAACCTTTGACCTTCTGCTTGCAGGACGGTCTTTCTAACTACTATGCCACCCTGCCAGAATCCACCCTAAAACACACGGTAAACTGATGGGCTGACGCCAAAACCAAAGAGCAAGGGCTTCTCCATCGTAGAAGAGGAAGAGATACCAATGTCTCCACCGACAGTAGCCTCAATAGACCAGAATGCAATGCGGCCACAAGGCATGTTGAATTGTGACTCTCCCAATTTGTCCCGCAACTCTCCCTTTTTCTCAACTTGAAAAACGTACTTACTACTAAACGTATCCAAGGGTGGATCTTTGGAAGACTTGATAATCAGTAGGCTACCAGGTAGTGATGGTTAATTGTTAGCTAGCTGGACTGGTTGTGATTACAGCGTTGCGTGGCCCTGTGTTGCGCTGCGATAATCACAGCCTGGCGTCCTTTAAAGACGGGGCCAACCCACCCACAGCTGCTTGTTTTGTTCCCAGTGTTGAGAGCAGTCATCTGGTGCCACATTCCCCTTGCCAGCTACTTCTGTCCCAGGTATCCAGCAGGGCACATCACATAGCGTGGCCTTCTCCGCCCGCTCCGGCCTGGCGCCGTACGAGGGTTGTCACCTGCTGCCAGCTCCTCCTGAGTCCCATTGAGATGATCAACGAGCCCGGAGGTGCTTATTGTGGGCTAGAGGAGTGGGCTTGTTACCGGGAGGTTACCGGTTCAGACCTCCAAACGGTCTGGGGAAAGTGAAGTGACGCTCCTACCAAAACCTTACTGTAGGAGAACAGCGTGACACCAGTCTGTTCACATCTATAGTCTGAGTCTGTGCGTAAATGGGAGAATGAAATGGCCACTATAGTGATATCCCAGGTTTATTGAAAATATCAAACATGCAGGCATGCATTAAATGATTTTGGTTCCGTGTATCGGCGAGGAAATGTCCCACAATTACTGTACTGCATTTTCTGTCGCATCTCAGATGGTGGAAAAGAGCAGATGTGCACCCAATCAAGGCTAATTTTACCCCTGTTAGTTCTCGGAGGATGAATTTCACATCAGCGCTTCTTTTAGAAAATTCCCGAGAATTGTAATCACATGGTGTCCTCTAAACTGCCTCATCATCAGACAACTCTCTGCAGATATGTCCGTATTATCACAATCTAAAGCGGCATACATGGCGCATTAAGATGGCAGCGCTGCAATGCTGAGGAAACTGAAGCTATTCAGAAAACGCACTGCTAACTGAATTACTCAAACTGCCTCAGTCAAGCAAAATGTTTCCATTGTTTCCAACAAAGAAACATTTGATTCGTCCATTGCGCTCTAGTCGGAGACAATCGCGCCACTGCTGCAGCATGTGAGGATCACAGGTCTCATGCTTTATGGAGCTCTTTTCAAATGATTGATGGCCTCAGGGCAAATGGGATTTTATTGAACCTTTTCTTGGGAGAGTTTATATCTCCGTGTGTATTAGTATTCTCTCTGCTTAAATGCATACAGAATATAGATCAGCGCCGGCTCACTTTAATCTGTTGCCTTTGGCTCTGGTTTACAGCTGAAAAGCCTAATGCAGCTAATTACCATCTTGATTGGCCAATCTGAGGCAATCTCCCTCCATCTCTGACAGCATTAGTCATGTAATATGTAGCCCAACGCATGGCTGATCTCAGATCCCCTGCAGTTTGGATTAGTAACCAAGGATGTCCCATGTCAGTCCTTTGTCGATACTATGTGCTGTATTTATGTGTATTTCTGGCTGCCTTGTGATGAGATTATAGTCGGCACGGCGCTGCTTGACA
The DNA here is from genome assembly GCA_900660455.1 of Gephyroberyx darwinii. Lineage (NCBI taxonomy): Eukaryota > Metazoa > Chordata > Actinopteri > Trachichthyiformes > Trachichthyidae > Gephyroberyx > Gephyroberyx darwinii. The sequence goes on from CABFOQ010052266.1 coordinate 10,784, forward strand.
GGTCCTGTCTAGTCACATATCCTCCTGTGGAGGTAAAGGTTCAGCAGTATTTATCGTTGTCAGAACCCAGGATGATTTAATAATTTGATTGATTCATGATTTGAACAACAACAAAATGTGATTTATTTCAGCACCTTACTCCATTTATTGATATGAACCAAAAACCAAAACCCTTGCATTGCAAAGCAGACGAGTACGTTTCATCACTACAGACCGAATCGATGCAGACTCCAGACGAGCGCTGCCTGCCAATCCCTCCTCTACCAGACATCAAAACTCTGTGTTAACTCACAAGCCATGTAGTCTGTCACCTCACCTTTATGTGGAGCTAACAGCACAGCGTATCCCATAGGATGCCTGCTGACCTATATATGGATGTGATGATGCCAGTGACTGGTAGGGTTTTGTTTCAGCAATAGAGCATCTTCCTATACCTAACCCTAATGCATTATATATCCAAGGGTCATCAGTAAGCTGGAGGGCTTTGATCAGGTGTGGGAGGCGGCAATGATGGGCAATGGCAATGCAATCCCCAAGTGTGTGCATTTGCGTGCAAGTGTGGGCGGCTGGATGAATGAATGGAGGGCAGATGCGTATATATATATATATATATATATATATATATATGTATGTACATAAAGCTGTGGGCTGAACAATATATCAGTTATTGCAATATGAAAAAGTAGTTTTAGATCGTGTGAAATGTTAACTTAAACGTAACTCGACCTTTATCGCAACTGAGTCTGCAAAATGAAAACTGCAGCAGTTATCAAAAAATCAAAACGATGCATTCTGTTAAGCATGTGATGATGCCCTGAGCGAAACACACACACTGCTCCTGGAGCGTTGTAAAAATGGAGCTCCAACATGGCCGTGCAGCTGTCTTTTCATCTTTGCAATTGCATTCTCTCACCCACAATGCATCATTGAAGTTGATGTCTTTTTTGCTCCTTGTTCATATAATATTTGCTAAATGATTTCATGTTCCACTTGAGATGGGCCTTGTTATATTGCTGCAGAGACGGCAAAGGAGTAGCAGTCGTTTTGGCCTATTTATTGCAGCAATTGAAGTGGCTTGTCTTTTGTGTTTTTGTCTTTAATGGGACAGCAACTTCTAAACACTGAGATGCAAACTAACACTGAGGAGACGGCGCTACTTGCAAAGGGCAAGACTGGGCAAGACAAAGGGCTGGATGATAGTTTACGAGGGAGTTTAACGAGTTTAAATGCTCTCCCATCATACGTGTGGACAAATGCAGCTTAACAGAAGTGTTGATTTGGTTGTGCAGACAGAATTAACACATTTTATGCCGCTATATAAAATAAACCGGGTCTAAATCAGACGCCGCTGTGCCGGGGCGGGTGTGGATCATCGGTGACTAAGATGGCTAATTGGATGCTCATTTTATCATTGAGCATGATGCGCTGTTGTTATGACACGTATCTCTGCGGCTGTGAATCTTGTCTATATTTGGCCGTCAATGTGACAGTGATAATTGATGATTTCCTCTGGTTCGTGGAGTGGTAACGTGATTCACTCTCACACGGAGGGGGAGGGAGAGTGGAGGAAACAGATGCAAGGAGAGGAGCAGTGGGGGTAGAGATGAGTGCAGGGGGAGAGAAACGATGAGGACCAACATAAAGGGGGGATGAGAGAGTGATGTGCCGAAAATGACACTGGGGTCAGTCTTTATCGCCCCGTCTTCAGACATGGGCTAATCCAGGCCGTAACTCACCCCATAACCACGTCTTCCCCTACTCCTCCCTCTCTCCCTCCCCTTCCCCCATTCACACTGGTCAATACTCATTCATAGAAATAGGAGTATTATAGTTTGCCTCTGTTGCTTTTCCCCTGCCCAACGTTAGAGGTAAACACTGTCTCTCACACACACACACACACACAAAGAAATATGATCCTACCCCAGGGTTATCGTCAAAATAATGGATATTTGTTTTTAGCCGGTGTTTTACTGCTGATGGCTGTGGGGAAACAATCTTGCCTGCAGTGGTTGGACACAGTGGCTGTAAAAAAGTATTGACGTGTTGCAATTTTTGTGCAACCAAATTCCTCAAATGTATGTGAAAGTATAAAAATCAAGAGGAGTGAATACTTTTTATGGCCACTGTGTATTTCCCTTCAGCGTAGCCTAGTGGTTACAGCGACCTTCCCTCACCTGAAAGGCTGCGGGTTCAATCCCTGCAACAGCTAGATGCACTATTTGTTTTATTTGCTTATAAAAAAAGTAGATAGCTTATTGTACTTTTACCTCAGCACTGGTTCTGCTCTTAGATGCTTGTTTAGGAAGGAAATGCATTTACGATTTCAAGATTCAAGAACTTTATTTGTCACATACACACACAGGGTGTGCAGTGAAATGAAAAAAAAATGACTGGTGACTAGTAACATTAGTTCTCTTTCCTACCTATGTTGAATGCACTTACTGTAAGTCGCTTTGGATAAAAGTGTCTGCTAAATGACTGGAATATAATGTAATGTAATGGCTTGTAGAAGTGCCCTTGAGCAAGACGCTGAATCCCTACCTGCTCTCACTGTGGATAAGAACATCAGCTAAATCCCTCATATTGAAATTCTCTCTATTTTCCCATTTCTCCCTAAAAAACCCACTATACTTTTCTGAATAGTTACTTACTGTGTCTGTGATGTTTATAGTGCTTTAGGTATTTATCACTATAATATTCTCATAAGACTTTATATATATATATATCTCTATATATAAACTTTATTATAGGATTGCTATTGGGTATTTTTTCATTAGAGCTCTGTCTAGCATCCTCCTCATACTGCTTTATCTCGATCTCAGTAATTGTACTGTCATCTTGCTCGGTTAAACAGACTGCTAGTTTGGAAATTTACCGGTCACAGCATAGCATTTGCTTGACCTTGATAAAGACATCGGCGAGTCGATCGGCGTAAATGTAGCCGTAGGTAAAGGAAACGTTGAGTCGAAGCCATCTCCTGCCGGGCCAGATCCTGTTCAGTAAATGGATTGGCCCGTCATTCACCGAGCTGATGGTCTCAATAATTCAGCCGCCATTTATTCTGGACTAATGGATGTAAACGGCACCTTCCTGTGCTAATGGAGCCACTGGATGTGGAGGAGGCTGAATCATCTTTTACCTACAAGGAGGCGCACCCACACACACACACACACACACGTGCGTACGCATCAGACAGGCCCAATTCGGCTTGTACCATTACACAGCAGCGAGTAGTTTTTTTAGAAAGTGTCTTCCCTCCTTCTCTTGTTTATGGCAAAGAGGCCCGCAGGGAAGAGGAGCAGGAAAAAGCCTAAAATATCACCCCGTGTGGAAGCTTCCAGTGTGGCGAGGAAGAGCGGGCCAGAGTGAGGCAGCATCCTTTCAGGGCCCGGTAAGGCAATGTGACGCACAGCTGCATGACTGACAGCTCCAGTTCTGCCTGGCAAAGTAGGTCGCAGCCAACTACCCTCCCTCTGGTGAAGAGCTGGCAGATAGACAGACACGGGGTAAGAGATAGGGACAGGAGGAGGCACGGCGGCGAAGGAAGGGGAAGAGGAAGGCAGAGGAACCGGCTAACTGATCCGGGGGTTAGGCTGGCGGAGGGGGAGAGAGCGGGGGGGAGAGGAGGGACAGAGACTGGGAGAGTGGGAAAAGAGGGAATGTGACTGAACAGCACACATTGTTTTGACTTGAATAACCTGTAACGTGTTTTTCCCCACATTTGACAGCTATGTGTTATTTGTGACTTGCTGCCCGGACGTTGACAGATGTTGCTTTTTGTCGGTCAAGGTCAAGCAACCGCAAAGGAAGTGATGTAATATGTTAAAATGTCACTCATCCGGCTGATCAGTCGCACTATATCGTAATGGAGGCTATGCGATGGTGCCTAATGGTGACCCGGAGTCCTGTTGCTGATTAACAGGCTTTAGATGTGAAAGTGCCTGCTTGCTTCCATGCATCCACTGTAAAATGTGCCTGATGCCGACTCCTTCACTCACTCTTGACCTCTGCACACAGCTTACACCCTCCTTTGGGGACAGACACGGGGAGGAGGAGGAGGCAGGGATGATAGTAGAGAGATATTTGGAGAGAGATGATGAAGTCAGAGACAAAGAGCGAGGAAGAACGATGACAAGATGACAGAGGAGGGAGGAGGAGGGAGGAACAATCAGAGTGAGAGACCTCAGGGACTAATATAACCCGGGGACGTCGAGCGATTTGTCACAGTTGTGGAGATTGTTGGTGATTTTAGTCCTGTGTAAATGTCTAACGCCTACAGAATCCAACTCCTGGTCATGTCAGACTTGGTGTGCAATTTCATGAAAAATCAGCGTCAAAAAGCAGGAGTGGAATCTATAGAGGAAGGTTTTGAACGCATTTTCAGCTCAAGCATCAGCTCAACTTTCAGCAAATTCCATTATCCCGTGTGCGTTTCCTGAAATTTCTTGCAAATAGAGCTCTAGCATGAGTAGCTTTAGCTATAAAGGTCCAGACCCACTAGAAGCAATAACTGACGGACATCATTTGGCACCCCTCCTGTGTGCTGCAGGCAGGTGATCTGAGGCTCCAACACAACTGATTGGTGTTTGAAGTGACAAGGGTCAGGTAAAATGTCAATAATGGTTTTCATGTCATCGCTCTTGAAGTTGTAAATCACCGTTGACTCATCACTCACTAATTGTTTATCTATTCTGAGGCAAAATACACACGTTAGTCATTTTGGATGGAGGTGTGTATTTAGCGCCAGGCATGTTTAGTTTAGTATGATAACCTGCTGAATTCGTTCATGAGATCTATCATTTTATTTTACCTTTATAGAGGTTTAGTGACTCATAACTGTTCTCTTATTGAAGTTGCTGAGATGTTATTAGTTGTAAATGTGCTTTAATGGCTTTTTTCAAATTTTATATAAAAATAAATATATAAAGTGTTTTTCCTGTCATATAGTTCTAAAATAAGTCCTCAAAGCCGTTGAAGTGAAGGCAAAGGGCCTGGAAATATTCTTCCTTTTTTCGGAGCTATATAAAACCCTGCCCACAGCATTAAATGATCAGAATGATAATAGCGCTTGCTCTTTCTTCTTCATCCAATATGTCTGAACAGAAGGTCCAGAAATAGCAGTTTCTCACACACCGCTTTGTTCTGCCTCCATTTTTCTTGAAACCTTTTATTTGTAAGCTGTCACGGTGGTTCGGAGCCGCCTGAGGTACTGCGGCGCTGCGGTTTCACACTCTGTTTTCTGAGACACGCATCTTGGTGGCCGGATAGATGAGCTTCCTCTGGTCATCATAACAGTTTTGTTGACGTAACAAGATTGTTGTGTGCAAGTGTGTGTGTGTGTGTGTCTCTTCTCTGGGCTTCATTCAGAAGTAAAATGCTGTTTTCACACCAGTTACGTAGTTTCTCACTAGTTTGAAAGTGAGAGCACAGCAACGGTTTGCAGAGTGAGGTGTCGGGATTTGAGGCTCACACTTTTGCTACATTTTTAGGCCTATAAGATTTCAAAAAGTTGTTTTGACAGACATTTCATGTCCTACTTTAAGTCTTCTAAATATAATGGGACGGCTCTAAATAGCAAGTACTGCAAGGGTGCCTCTTTTATGCCTTACCTTTAAGATTTCCTGCACTCAAAGTCTGATAATAGACGGGTATAACAGAGGATCGCTTTGATCTGCAGTGTGTCTTA
>CABFOQ010052267.1:0-19391 GCA_900660455.1 Gephyroberyx darwinii
GTGTTTACCTCTGCCCATTGGGAGTGCATGATTTGCGGTTCTCTTTCAACCCTGCTGAATATGTTCAGCGCAGTGGGGTGCACACTGTGAAAGATGGGCTCAGCTATCAGATTTAAACCACCAATGACTGTGTTAAAATGCTGTATTTTTGGGGGTTGCAGCCCGGGCCTAGATGCCTATGAATGGCAGCCCAGTGTCGATTTCCCTCATCGCATCAAACCCAAAAACCCTTCTGTGGAGCCGGGCCAGACTGATGGAAGAGGGAGACTGGGGTTTAGACTGGGAAGTGACTGATAGAGCAGAGAGAGACTCCTCGGCAGTAATCTAAGCCCAGGGTATCTGTCAGATTCTTGGCACAGACAGCTAGGAGAGGCCCGCATCCGCTGGAGAGAGAGCATCCCAGCAGCAGGCTGGATCAGGCAGCTATATGATGAGGTTTGCAGAAACAGGAGGAGAGAAAAGACAAATGCTGCTTGCACGGTTTTGTATTGTTGTATCGTTGGTGCATGGTTGCAGAATTGTGATGAACCAAATTTAATAAAATGGGAATTCTAATGAATTTCTGTTGAAGTAATGTGAAGAGGAAATTGTCATAAATCACTTTACACCATACCTTACTGTTGAGGGAGACCACTATGTCTGTTGAAAGGGAGCATTATGTTTCTTGTAATTATGATGCCTCTGCACACACAAAGGGAAAGCCTTTGAAAGTAATCGATTGATGTGCATCACTATGAGTGAATGGAAATACTAAAAGCAACTCTTTCCTGTGCAGTACTATAAGTGATAGTCTTAGCCAGAGCCAAGACAACGTGCAGAGCTATGACATTGTTCCACCCAAACTAAATTTTGGGAAATTTCCGTTATCTCGTTTTTTTTTTTTAATCTCATAATTGTACTTTTAATTGTAATAGATTTTTTCTTGCAATTTAAAGATATTGAATATCATCACAATATACCCATATCAGTCAAATCCTACTGTTAAACAATTCAATATCCTCCAATATCTCAGTATGCACATATTGATCTGATTATTGAAACATCTTAAGTTAAGATTTACATTATATTTACCCTAAAAAGTAGAACCAACTACAAACTTGATGTCAATATGCGCTGACTTGCTTTTTTGCTTCCTGACACCGTCGCTCACCCTCTGATGATACAGCTCTTGATTACAAGGCTACACCCGTTTTGTATGCATGCATGTACGAAGTCACAGATTGTGCAGGGCTTCACTCTCATTTCATGCCTGAAGGCTCTGGCTAATTAGCCTTTCCGTTTAATTCTAAACTTTTCCAGTCTTCAGAGGACTTCATCAGCCCGCCTGGGTATGTTATTTATACTTCCGCAGAGAGAGCTAAATATAGAGTGGCCAGAGTCGATGCTGAAGGAGGGGTGTACTTCTAGGTCCGCTGGAGGGGAATGGAAGTTCCCTGGCGGGGCATTCAAGGAACGTTTCCCAGGCATTACCCGTGACTCATTATTAATAACCCTTTAATTAATTCTCTAATTCATTCATCGGCCCATCAGTTTATCCTTTTGTTTCTTCATTTCATTGACTCCATGACATTCCCAAGCATGCTTGACTGTATATCGTCTCCAGTCCATTTCAGCAGAACAGCCTGCAGCAAAGGAAAGCTTCTCGTCAAAACCGCTCATTTCCCTTAAGCAGCCCTCTCACTCAGTAGGTGATCAAACTCTCTGCAGGCTTTTTTTTCTGTTTGTAGTACCCAGCCTATAACCCCACCCAGGTCTGTAACCCCAGCCAATTACAGCCTCAACTCTGGCCTAATCTATTCCATTAATAAACTTCAGATATTCTCCCCAGCACTCCCAGCTTCTTCCGCAGCACCAGCCTATATCCAGTCTCGCACTGGTGTGATTTGCTGGTTCCCAGTCTCTCAGGACTCTGTGTGTATCCTGCCTTTGCTGCCACTTGAATTATTTATCCCTGCTGCTGCCTAGCTGGCCTCTTCGCAGGCCCAAGACATTTTACCTCTGACATAGAGAGCATACAAGATACCGGGTAAATGATGCATTGTTGCCCAAGACAGCAGGAGGGGACTGCTCGGGCATTTCATGCGTACCATCTGGTGCATCTTATCCTTTTTTCTGTAAAATATTCTAGGGGAATCATATGCAGTTTAAGTATGTAGTAATATTTAATAACGTCATTACTGAAAGAGAATCAGTCATTTTGTTTAGTAGTGCATTTTGAGGCCGTATAATATGTTGCATGTAAGAAAGGAAAGCAGAGACGGGGCGAGGAAGAAGAGAAACACAGGGAAACCCCAAATATTTCAAATCATTCAAAATGGATGTGACTTGTATGGATAGACATGAATTCCTCCATTCCTCCAATTCTCATGATAAAAAAAGACAGGTGGTTCATCATTCCTCTGTAACATAGAGTCACTCCAGATGAGAGTACAAGGCCCTTTGACATTGGCATTATAAAACCTTTATGGGACCCCATCAATCAACTGTCGCTGGTTGGAGACCTTGAGGGGAGGCCCTTATGTATTAGAGAGAGCCAGCAATCTTGTTTATCCCACATAACAAGATTCATTGCATATGGAAGATGTCAGACATATGTGATGACCTGGCCCTGGGTGTCCATGGTACAGTTTTATAAAATGGCGGATTGGATTTCATCCCCACCCTTTGTTTGGGCTGGTTTTCACCCCAAAGAGCTCACATGACCACATCAACACTCCATTAAGAAAAGACCTTGGGGACAGACAGACAGACAGAGCCACACACACTGAGGAGGGATGATGCCTTTCATCTACATGTCTAGATATGAGAACAGCCCAGCCATTGACTAACTCCCAGACATCTTTTCTGCAGGTCTGCCACTGAGATTATATTTGGAAATGCCCCAGCTGACCAGGAAAAATGGAAAGATCTGTCTGGCGGAGCAAAGTGTCACCCAGACATTTGAGCTCTGCTCCATTTGCGCCATAGACGGGCGGGGCAGAGAGTCATTGGGGGCACGGTTGGCCAGTGTTCTTGTTCCAGTGGCAGTGCTAAAGTGCTCTGCAGAGGGACCTCATGAAACTGCATTACGTGCACATGAATGGACCATTTTGTGAGGCCTTCCTGAGATGTGTAACAAAGGATTGCACCACCGTCACAGTCGTACACAAGTTTTCTGGCCAGTTCTCTGTATAGCTGTCCACCTTTGGGTTTATTCACCGGACAATCTGTGTGTCCAGCCGACACCCCAAACCCCACCCCGCTGCCACAGTGTGTCTAGGGGTGTCTCTGTGCGTCTTCAAGTCTGCAACCAGGACAGTAAAGTACAATACTGCATCTGCATTGCGACATGACTCAAGACTCGAAGCAGCAATAGCATGGAAACAATAGGCAAGGCGCTCAGGCAGAAATATCAATATTTATTGGGTGCCTGAAAGCACATGTAGCTTCCGAATTTTAATAAAAGCACAAAATAATGAAGACACAGAACATTTAATATACAATGGCTTCTTAAGGACTACACATGTATTCAAGTACCAATAAATATTGATTTTTTTTTTTTTGCATTGCTGGTGGCTCCCTTCCCTATATTGACAAAGCTCAAAGCACAATTTGTGTAGAGATAGGTTGGTTGGCTAAAAGAGTGGATTTGCCTCGAATGTCAGTCTGTTCAAATCCTGCACATACATTTAAAAAAACAGTCATAAATGTCCCGCCTGTGATTTGGCATCATTGTAACCTGCAAAAATAAAATGGAAGCGTTCCTCCCGAGCTTCTCCTCCCATTCGTGAGCTGCATGTGCTTAATATTGGATTTCCAATGTGCCGAAACGAGTAGCAGGATACTAGCTGTGCAGGATCTGTATGTGTGACTTGAGCGTGACTCATGCACAGCAATCAGCAATTTGCTCTGTGGTTGTGACGTTTGTGTGGATGCCATCTGTGTCTTTAGACTTCTAATTCCTCCATTTCCAAGACAAAATCCTCTGACATAGTCTTGTCTGATGGAAATAGGACTTTGTGTGTCCTTTGCCAAAAAACTGACCGTTATTCTGTGATATTTCATATTTCACCATCGCTGTAATATAAGCCTCGCACACTTTTAATTGCTTGAGGTTCGACTGCAGTGCCCTCAGTGGCTACATGTTGTGCTAGAGACGTGGGAGGACTTCTCACACAAACACACACATAAACACACACAGACAGTCCTTTTAATCTGTCTCGTCATGTGTGCAATTGTGTGTAAAGAAAGAGAGAGAGAGAGAGAGGGGCTGAGTGTGTGTGTGTGTGTGTGTGTGTAGCAGGACCCGGGACATGTGAGACATGAGAAAGGAGGTCGGCCAGCCCGATTCTGCTGCACACGCCCTCTACCCACCACCCCGGCTTCATTAGCAGCTGCCTGTCAGCTAGGCCTCGTGCACCGCTGGATGGTTGCCTGGCAACAGGGACCCTGCTCGGCCAATCAGGGCCGGATGCAACAGGAGTTCTCTCCTTGACACATAAAAGAGAGAGGGACTAAGTTCTCCTCCAATTCAAAGCACACAGGGGCTCTGCCATGGAGCAAGTGAGTCAGGCTCAGCGTCAAGTTCGAGGGGCCAAGTCGTGTTAACAGGAGCCGTTTGGGGGAATTCTCTGGTATCGGCACCATCGCAAGCAGTCCTTTTAACCTCCAAAAACAAATCTCCCCAATACGGCAAAAGCCAGGGATGAAAAGCTGCAAATCCCTCCGCTACCGTTCCTGTGAGACATGCACAGGACTTCATCACTGATGTAATGCACAGCAGCAGAAGCAAAGCAAGGCAGAGAGCAAATCGCCCTGCAGTATTCATTGGTGACTTGTGGTAATAAATAAGCGTCTGTGGCCGTTTGCTTTAGATAAAGCACCTGTAGATAAGCCATTAGGGAGACGGTCCCTGTGTTCAGTGAATCATCTGTAAACATGGCTGCCACATACAGTAATGGCCCAGGTGGAAGAACACAGCTAATGTAGTATTTCTCTGAGGAGCAACATTATTAAATATCCTTTTTTTTTTTTTTTTTTACCTTTTTTATTGGTCTTTCACACTCCCTCTGTCCCTATTCATTCATCTTCATACCCTTTCTTTGCCACTCCATCAATTTCTCCACATCCCTATCTTCCTCACCATCTCATTTGGAGAATGCAAACTGCTCTGCTCTCTGCCATATCCCTCCTCTGTCTCTCATACTGCGCCTCAGTAAGATGGTAAGACGATATGTTACACTTACATATATAGATATACATGGATCTTCATTTTTATGCTTGCTAGTAGAAGACACATTTACAGTAGTTCCCTGGTTTCCAGATAAGGAAAAGGGGTGTGTGGGTGTGTGTGTGCAATGCCCACCTTATACCTGTATGATGTACAATTGATCCATTTGCCATTAACCTTTTTTGTGTCTCCATATTCCTGCTATGGTGTGTACATACCTAACAAAAGTGATAATAGCACCTTTTCTTCTTCTATGCCTTGAATAATGGCAGGTTCTTCAGTAATTAAATCATATTAATTCCAATTCCTTGCTGGCAGCCCCCTGGGGACCAACGCCCCATCAATTGTTAGCTTTGGCCATGATTACTCTCTGTCACTTACCTGCTAAATGATAACCATGCACATTACCCGCATTAGCCAAGCTTTGGATTTTGTGCAAATACAAACAACAGATACAGAATGCAATCAGGAACAAACATCTGCGTACTAATCAAAGACAATTCCCCAGATCTACTTCACACATAGACAGGTTATGGTGCAAATACACAACACTTGTGTGTATTTCTACTTTCTATTGTAGTTCTTGGATGCCGCAGCTGGTCTTTCTCAGTGCAAACCACAGTCTTACATGAAGAACATAAAAATCAAATAAAGGATGGAAAAGTTGCCTTACCTTGGTTTCTGCTCGGTCTTGTGTGTTTGCATGGGGCAGTCAAATCTGTAGCGGTCCCCCTCAGGCTGCTTCACTGACTCAACAAAAAGACACACACCACTAACAGGATAACTCCCAATTTAAGGCAGATTGCAAGGAGAAGGAAGCATCACACATAGACTGTGGATCTGTCTCAGGAATGGTGGGGCTGGGACAATGTGTTTATACACAGGGGTTACACAAGGTCGTTCCACAGAGGTAATATACCATTGCACTCATTGGTGAAAAGAAGGGGAGAAGTCAGCACTATAGGTAAGGGTGGTAAAGTGTCCTTGGTCAGTTTCAACCCCGACCCTTTTGTATTCCCTTGTGCCAGCTGGCATAAACTGATGATTTTGGCGAGATCTGTCAATTCTGAGACATAATATTTTGCTTCTATAGCTACTGTAATTTCATAAAATATACAAAATAATCATCAAAATCAATTAGAAATGGTAGATGTGTATGCTTTAATATCAGCTACATCAAGTACACCAAGCACAAAATTCACTGAAAAAAACTTTAACAGCCATCTTCTTAAAATGATACACTGCCTTCAGGCAAAACATTTTTTTCAGATAGATATGGCCATCGAATTTGACATGCCATTTTGTCATTTCTATTTTTGGGGTGTTTTAATAAAGAAAATATTGAAAGATCAGTCTGACTCTGTCCACTGAGAAGTGTTCTCATTGATATATACATTTTCTGAAACACTAGCTAATCTGAGTAATCTGAGTAATAACAAAATGATAGTAAAAGCATATTTGTGTCCATATTGCACATATACAATTTTATTCTGACAGGATGAAATGATTTTTGCTGCCTCATCTTAACAACCTACAGAGTTGGGAAAGAAAAGTTTGGTTATAAAGATCACAAATGATAGAGTTAAGGGTGAAGAAAGCTCTGGTGGCCCAGGGCAGATGACGGTCAAGTCATCTGATCTGGGGTCAGACCATAGCAAGCCTGTTACTTTTACTGCTGCTTTTATTAGAAGTCGTCCTCTACCGTTCTTTGACATACAACCATTTTTAACATGGTTTGCAGCGTCATCTTCAACACATCTGAGATACGAGCGGTAACTTGACTATATCAGTGCAATATGTCAGGGACAAAAGCCCAGCAGCATTAAAAATAGATAAGAGCGTTTGAACACAAATGTGGTGGCATATGAAACTGTAATTTCTCCAGGCGAACACTACATCACACCGGGGGTTGCTGTCGCCTCTAAGCGCCGCTGAGCTCTGCTGCAGTTCAAGGCAGAGCTATCTCTCATAACAGCCAGATTTCCCTCCATCTCTCTCTCCCTGCCACCCTGTTACAAAAAGTCAATTGGATTTCAAATTGCGGCAGAGCACACTCGATTAATATTTAACGGCTACAGCAGCCACACTTGTCTCTCTGTCCGTGTGAGGTATGATGAGAGTGACATACCTGGCCCCCGGAGCCCCGGCACTGACCCCGGACGCACAGCGTCACCGAGTTAAGTACAAAATGTTCTGATGTTGCCGTTTCCAAGCCGTCAGACTGGGTGGATTACCATCTCTCTATCAAATGACTGAGAGAAGATTTAGTAGATGTCAGAAAGTTGAAGAAAGGGGAATGAATCATACCGGGATTAAAGGATGTTAAAGTGTCAGGAGGGTATACAGTACAGTTTTGATGTATAGATCTATACCAACAGTACAGATTCATCCCGCCTTTTACAGCGCCCTGAAACAGATACTACAATGTGTTCTTACTCCTCATTTCTCATCTTGACTTCTGTGTCTGTTCACATTCTTTACTCGAGCTGTGCCAGAGACTTGTCAATGTTGTTGCATTTCCTTGGTTGCCAGTAGAGGTCAATAAAAGTCATAGATTACTTAATGCCCCTTTAACCAACCCATTCTACTCTCAAGTCTCCCAAGTCTCACACATTTGTCCTGAGAAGTGACATTTTCCATTCAGCAAGGCTTTGTTGAGAGGCTAGAGATCTTCCAGTGTTAATGTCAGGAAGGATGGAGAGGCAGGTAGAGGCAGACAGAGAGAGAGAGGAAGAGAGACATAATCTTTGTCAGGGCCCAGACTGCTCGTCGCAGTCAGCCCAGCTCCAGTTTTAAGTTTAGGTTCACCATGCGACACAATCTCTTTGTCTCAGTCAAACACACACTTGGCTCATTTTGGTTACTCAAATACACAAACATGCAGCACACCTCATCTCTAGTGTGATAATCACTCGCCGGGTGAGACTGTTACTATTTCAGTGATCTTTCAGAGACTGTTTTTCAGTTTGAAGTGCTTTTACTCAGCAGGTCATTTTGGCTGCACTCCGGCGAATGAGCCCGTCCAGCCTGTCTGCTCTTCATTCAAACAATTAAACATCACAGTGTTTACTATAACAAGCATCAAACGCCCCTCACGAGCAGCAGTTATGTCTAGTTAAGTCTGTCAAGAAATGTCAGCAAGACATTGCAGCTACGGACGCTAAAACACCTCATTCTCAAGCCAAAAAAATCACACGACAAAGTATCATTCCAGTATTTGGCATTTTGATATCGTACCTAATGTAAATAGCTAGTTTTAGCAGCTGTAACTAGCTAGCTTATGCCTCTCTAGTGAGAAAATGCAAATTTGTAGTTTGTAGCCAATCATGTAGCTCGAGGCGACAGGAGGACGGGTGTAGGAGGAGAAACGTTCTGTCAAAGTTGATGCAATTTCTACTGATCAATATTTGCACCAGAAAGGTCATAGATGAATTAATGCGCCCTTAAGGGTCTAAACTACACAGATAAATCTGCTTAGAAAAATGTGATACTTTGGATAGAACTTTATGACTATAAATAAATATGATTTCTAATGATTTCTTCAGTAAGGCTAAAGTCTCCTTTTACTGTAGCTGTGTGGGGATTCAGTGAGTAACAATAATATACATTAAAGAGCAATAAGCCGGTTAAACCTGATGACCAAACATCAAATCCAATTTCAATTGAATGTATTTCCACCCTACATTATTGTGTAAACTCTAATTGATCTACACTTCTCTGTCTCGACTGCTGCAGTAACACGCGCACAGTTTTCTTAACAGCCAGGCACCCTGAACTAAATCCTCCTGATTCTGACACTTCTGTCAGCCTTACAGATATTTCACACAGCAAAAGCTTTGATTCCCATTTCAAGCCTACGAGATAAATATATATTTTTATAAGAAAGAGGTGGTATCAACCAATTGTGAACATTGTTTTTTTGTCAAGAAGTATAACAAACGTTTAGAGAATTAGATCCTGGGGGGACAAAAACAGCCTACTGCACTCAAATAGATCAGTCAGAGATCTCATTTGTTTTCTAACCCAGCATGAAACAATTGTTTTTATTAGCGTTCAAATTTTCAGAGATGTATTTTGAACCGAGAAACACATAAAATATAAGCATTTAAAATGATACACTTTCTGATTCTGTAACAAGATGCATTTGTATGTATTCACCCACTATGCTAACTTCTATTTCTCAACAAAAAAGGTTGAGCAAGTCACTAAGCTGAGAAGTTGCATCATATTGTGACATTATTCTCTCCTCATATTCTCGTCCATCTTCCCTGTATTTCTGAAACACTAAGGGAATAAGGGTGGCTTGGCCCCTGTAAAGCTTCAACGTTGACTGATGAACTGCTTACACTGCTTACATTACTAGAGGAGGGTCGATGGGCTTGCGGTCAGGATAAATCCCCGGGAGCACTTCCTCCATCTAAGAGGTGGAACCACTCCAGCTCTCCACTACGACGTCCTGGAGTTTGACGAGGGCTACTAAAAACTGTTTGACCCGGGGATGGGAAGGCCTGTGTTTTGTGCTGTAGTGCTGACAGACAGAAGAGATGTGTGTTAAAGTGCAATAACGCCGCTTGCTCAGGAGGTGGGGCAGGCAGATAAAAAGATTTAGAGGAGTTCAGACACCTGTAATCCCTTTTCAGTCGCATTTCTCTAACATATCTCACACCCTGGCCCGAGCTCATCTCTGTTATCGCCGTATCAAGCCGGGGTACCAGCGAGGGCCAGACAGCCTCCTCCATTTGTGATCCCGAGCCCTAAAACTTAGGTTAAAAAAAAGTAATAAAGATAGCAGACTGCCGGCAGCTCTGGGCTTTGTACAGCCTGCTGCTGATACATGCCGATTTGTGTTTTATTAACCCTGATAGTGGGGGTGAACCATGGAAGGATTTGTCATGCTGCACAGGAATCGGGCAGAAGGAATGGAGGCACTCACGATGGACTAAATGTGGAAGCCTGAAAAAACACCGTAACAGCTTGATAATACACACTTTCTTTGATCTCCTCTGAAACAACCTGGAGAGGCAGCGAACCCTGCCAGGCGAGCACAGACATCTCTCCCCCGGGGGTTTGTGAGAGAATTTTTCTCAGCTGTCATATCATATGGATGTCTGTTTACATTAACGTTTATTCATTAATATTAACCGGTGCACAAACTCCCTCCATCATCCCCGGCAAACATTTGCATCAGCATTTCTGCTGAACTAGAAGCCCCACGCTGGTGAGTGTGTGTCTTTTTAATTGGCCGTGAGGAGCTCGACTGCTGAGCCTTACCAGCGGCTGCAAGATCATTGAGATGTTGATGTGAGATGTGCATGCACAATCCCTGCATATGAAAGAGGCGCATTTGCATGGCGAAAGGGGGAGGGGGAGCAGCTCATGACATTCACACGTTTAGTGTGTCAAGCTATGAGGAGGAGGATTAGATTTAAGCAGCGTCACAGGTTTCTTTTTATAGCATCCTCTTGATTCCTTTATCGCTTCGATCGTCCCTTTTATTATCTTTTCCTGGGATAGCGGTTGGCTTTTGAAAATGTTATCAGTAGAAGAAGCAGAGAGGTCAAAGGGCCATCTCTCAAATCCCAGGTTTAAGCTTTGGCTGTGCAACTGTCTGCATGACAAAGCAGCCGCTCTCCCCGACTTCTCAGCTTTAAGGCACCGAGATACAGGTTTTCACCTGACTGCATTTCTAGCACCCCTATGCAGAGGCCTATCCTAAATCATCCTTCGAAATGAATGTGGAACGACTCAGTGACGTGACACTGTAGTGTGAACCAGGGCCACAGTAGACCAGTACTGTAGATGTGCAGCCACACCCTACCTGCTTAAAGAAAATGAGATGTTTTTTTGACACACCATGCCCCCAAGGGGTGTAGCCCGGTACAGAAGGCTTGCATGGTGCATGCCAGATTCAGCACCATGGACAGCGACGCCAAGCGCTGGTCTGTCCAACTCACTTTCAGCACCAGAGAACAGACCAGCTTTGTCCTTTTGGTCCAACCTGCTAAAGCAGCTTTATTCAACTACAGTTTGAGGGCACTGCTATTATATTGTTGCACATCAAAAGTGAAAACATAAAGAAAGCTAGCGTGATTAAATTAGCTGTATTACAATCTCTAGCTTCCTAATGACTCTAGCTACTGGAAATTGAAGGCACACAGGCTTTGTACGGCTCTATAATGGCTCTATAAGAATCCTTGTTTTATAAATTGCAATAATGCTGGGCTCCATGACACTCAAAAAACAAGTTCTTCAAGTTCTAATATTTGATAAGCAAGAGCAGTGTGTTATTAAGTTAAGTCAAAAACTTTGTACAATATGAATGTTGTCTAATTTCTCCCCAAAGTGAACCTTACCTGTAAAGTAACTGTTAATTACTTTTGATAGGGTCTTCCTAAGTCCACATGCCACTAATGTATAATGTCCTCCACAAAGTAATGCAACAGCCTGCTAAAGTCAAGATTTTGTCAGGAAATCGCAAGGAAGAGGCGAGCCCAAGGGAGACGTCCTTGTTCCTACATTTGTTTCTTGTTCCAACTTATTGATTTATTCCAACCATTGGTAAACACGCTGCGGTACAAATCCAGACCCTCAAACTGGCTTGTATATTTTCAGTCACAAGATTGCTTAACAAACTTCTAGGGAGGAAATTGATTCCTTAGGACAAGATTAAGTATGGCCACGTCAGTGAGTGACATTTTAAAGTTTTATTGCTTGTGGGCCAACACAGTCCATTTGGAGGGCGGAAAAAGATAGGGAGTGATTCAGAGTGCTGCCTAAATACTCATCATGACTCTTTTATCCCATGGTATTTGATCATCTTCAGTGTTAGTTTCCTGAGCACTCCTAATGCCAAAGGAGTAATTAGGAAAATGAACCTAAAATGGGTATTTCTTCCTTTTAGATGGAGCATTGTTGTGTTTTGAAGTACCTTTTTTGCAGGGGACGTAGCCTGGGCTATGGAGGCTATCTTTAGGACAGAAGGTGCCCTGGAAATCCAACCAAATATAGGTGACAACTCAGAGTAGGGTGCCCTGCTCCTCATCTCCTTGTACAATATCCCATTAACACAATTTATTTGTGAAAATACACATTTGAACATATAGGGTTATTCCTATCCAGCCACAAACAGTACACACCTGAAGATCTCATCCTTTTCTACTGGCTCTACTGGACCAGTGATTCTCAAACTGGGGTCCGGGAAACCCTGAGGTGGTGGCAGGGGGTCTTCACTATAACACAATTCACTAGAAATGATCCCAATAAGAGATTGCATAAGAATAATTTTTTTAAGGTTTCTCACTCTCATTCTCACTTGTCAAACAGGGGTCTGGGACTGTCAAAAGGTCCTCGACATGAAAACGCCGAGAGCCCCTCGCACCAGACTGCTATCCGTCAAAATCCACCCTCGATGCGTATGCCTTCACACCGTCCATTTCCCAGGTATCTGAATGTAATTGGCAGCGATAGCAATTACTACACATTTCATTTCGAACCTGGCAGAGACCATGTGCGTGAGAAGCGAAGGTGAGCACAGTATCACGCAGTAGCTTCAGGTTGGACTGCAACAGTTACTCAGTCAGTTTTTGTAACAACGGACAGCATGTGAACATTTGTATATGACTATTGTATATATTGTATATTTGTATATGAATTGAATATGCTTCATAGCGAGTTTGTAATTCTTGCTATGGACTGCATATCGTTTTAAGGTATAAGAACAAATTTCTTTAAAGTAATTTTTTTTGGCGATTCTGAAAAAAGTGTGATAATGACCCTAATATGTAGACTATGTAAGATTTTTTAATTTTTTAATTTTTGCTACTTTTTTTTTTACTCTTGCTTTTTTTCTTCATTTGTTTATTGTTTCCCGTTTTATTTATTGCTTTCTCTACAAATAAAGGCCATTATTATTATTTGTATTATTATTATTAATACTACAGTACCAATGTGAGGAGCGGAGAATTGAACAGCTGCAACTTTAAGACTCCGCACACCTCCCCTCCGCCAGCTCCGACAATGGTCTTTTCCAGCTCCGCTTATCACAGCAGAATTTGTAACATGCCATAATTTTTTTTTACCGGTGTGTGCAGCTCGAAAAATCAAATGTCATTTCCCGAAGCGGCTAATTTTCTCATGATTCATTTTCTTTTTTGACAATGCCAGCGGTGGGGACCAGCCGCACCTCTATGATCGGAGCCTTGGCGTCGCTGCCCGTTTGCGCTGAAGAAGCCTCCTAGGATTGTCCGCTTGATGGTATAGCTTGCAGAGACTGCAGTTGTCATTGATCCGCTGCAAGAGCCCCTGCTGATAGTAACGGAATACATCGTGAGTATGCACACTGTTGCCGGTGGTATTGCAGTGACCTACATTGCCCTATTCCTGCAGCTCAAGGTGATTTTTTCCATAGTGCCCTGCTCGCATCCTCAACTCTGAACTGATGTGTGATATTGCATGAGTGGGAGGGTCCTGCGGGGACGGATGCATGGTATTTAACCATACGTTTTGTGTGCCGTTGACATTGTGAGGGGGGTCTGCAGAAAATACGACCGGCTGTCACAGTGGAGAGACGGAGACAGAGGAGAGAGTTAAAGGGGGGCGGGATGCAGACTGGAGATGCTTGCATGATGTAATGCACTTGAGACAATAGCCAAGGATTCTCCCCAATTATCATTTCAGAGGATGAGCGGAGGATGTTACAGTAGCTCAACGACGCGATCAGCATCGCATTCAGGGCTGCCTCGTCATGTGTCTGCGGTTAATAACAGTGAAAAGACGAGCTGTCATGAGGGGAACAGCTGCCCCTCCTATAAACAATATTATTACCAGCTATTACAGAGAAGCCAGGGGGAGGGAGAGTGCATGGATCTCTCTCTCTCTCTCTCTCTCTCTATCTATCTACCCCCCCTCCCCCCACTCACACACACAGATATGTAAGTTTGGGAATGAATGAAACACACACACACACACACACACACACAGGTGCTGTGGTTGGCGCTAGCAGGATATTTGCTGTAGGCTCTTTTCACAAAAGCACCCAAAAGACATTTCTTCTTGTAAATCAATATTAACATTTGCAACATGATAGTGAAGCAATAACAATATTGCATTCAAATGTATTACATCGGCGCGCTGCTGGAGTTGTGGCGTGGATTAACTGCGAGCGTGAACGTGAGTACTTAATGTAACACTTAATTGAACAGTTTTACAAAAGCGTTTGATTTGCCAGTGATGCACCTCAGTCATGCAAATATACTTTACCAGCTAATATGCCTGGTGTGCAGACAAAGCTTTTATTGCCCTGGGGAGTCACGCAGAGGGGTGGCTACCTGTGGCAGGCACAGAGCAGCTTTTATGTCCGCAAAATGATGGTTTAATGGCTTCTTTCACAACCCAGTTTTCAATAATGCCAAACCTTCAATGCTGTGGATGGTAAAAGGTAAAATACCCAGTGACAGTAGCCGGCGCGGTGCAAATCAGATACTGCCGGGCCTTTTATTGCTTTTTTTGTTCACCTCAATCTGTGTTCTTATTCAATCTCTATCGATTGATGGTTTGCATGACCTTGCTGCAGAGGATTGTGGGTGATGTTAAAGGCTACACGCCGTCCTTTCACATTATCACGAGAGCGCGCGGCCTACAAACACACTTGTGCTCACCCACATGCAACGGACACACACACAGACCCCCCTCCCTTCCCCCTTCACACACACACATGCTCATACACAGGTGGAGGTGCTTGCACGCTCAAAGACAAATAGATACACTTGATGCACAGCTTCCTCTTCTTTACCCACCTCCCTAATGGCAGTAGGTTGGGTGTAACTCTACACCCATGTTATCCTCTCATTCCCCCCTCTCACTTAATACTGCTCAGTCAATCGCTGTTCACTTGAGGGTGGGAGGGGCAACAGAATAAATGAAAACAGCCCTCTGCCATTTAATAAATTACAAATGCATTCACTATCCATTACTCACTCAGTTGTCATTCGACTGATCTGGATTCACGTTCTTCTATATGGGTGCATTAGGGCTGTGTGACTTGGACTGGATATTCTAGGGAACAAAGCAACAGTTGTTGGGTTTCCACCCATGTGGGTGATTGGGTCATCTCTATCATGGTTTTGACCCAAATCATGTCAGTCAGCATCATCCTTACACTACTGCAGACATAAGCCCAGGATGCCACAGTATTGTATGGCTTAGGTCAGCTTGGCCGTGCAGAGTTACCAGTTTGCTCCACACACTTGGTAAAATCCCACGTTAGCGCTGTGTTCCTGTGGCAGTGACTAGACAGGACAGAGTTGAATTGCTGTTTTCTTGGCAGACGGGCCCCTGGTTGTCTGAAGTCTGTCTGCTGTAGGGAGCCATATGAATGGGATTGCTCAACACTATGAGTGTAGCGTGCAATCTGGCCTGTTCCATTCACAAAAATGCTGTGTCACTCTTTTCCCACCTGTCGGCGCGGTGTGGATGCCAAAGTGGGAAAGCGCGCCGAGCGATAGTTCTTCCATTACCCCGAAGATCATCAAAGCAGCCTGCGGATGCACTTTGTGCTCCGATGCATGCCAAGAAATCAAACGCAGACATTATTTAAAAGTTGGAATTTCCCAGCAGCCAGCTCCCCGGTGACCGCGAAGCAAGGTGTGTAATCAGTCTGCTGCTTCTCGCGCTGGAGTAAGTCAAGTGCATTATCATCAAAACAGTTTGGCCTTACATTGTCGTTAATGTGGTGAGGAATTGAGCTTGAATGAACCTAATAGAGTGTTGCAAACCGTAGAAAACTTGACCTTGTGTTTCATTCAAGATTAGGTCCTTAATGGATTTGTTTGAGCTTGAATTGTTTTGCGTTGCTCGTTTGTGAAAGGCCATGTCCTCACTTAATGAGGTAAAGAGTTGTCAATGGTTGTTGATAACACGCCTTTAAACACGCTATTAATAAAGCCTGTTTTATTCTAGGCTCAAAAGTCAGCTCAACAAATACATATGTAGCTTATCTCCAAAGCCGCAGAGTGTAGCGTTCAGTCCTGTGCCTATTCCATACACCGTCTCTCTCCACGTGTCTTTTGATGCTCCCAGGTGGTGAATAATGCTGAATTGTCTCACATGGCCGTGCTGCTTGGGAACATACTGCTGTTGTGTGTGTGTGGTGCTCCTTATCTGCTCGCACAATTGTTCCCATTAATGAGATTAACCGAAGACATTGAGGAAATTAGCCTCGGCTTGCTGATTCGCTCTTGCCAAAGAGGAGTGGAGTAAGTAAGTGGCAGAAACTACAGCTGTCCTATATAGATAGCTTGTTCCCTGCTTTGGTTTTACTTAGGAGGACTCTCAAGCACTAGTGGTTTCTTTTATTTTGTCATCTTGGCCTGTCCCCTTTTTTCTTTTCTTTTTTTTTCTAGGTATAGATAAGTATCCAATAGATACATTCTTTGCAGATGTTGTCCTCAGTTGAATAGCAAATAGCAAAAACAGTGAGAAATTGAAAATCAAACACAGAAAGTGTTGGAAGTACACTTTTTTCGGTTACATCCAATATGAGGATATGCCATGTGTGGTAGCTGTTGATCACTGTGGTCAAACTGAATCCTTTTATCTCCAGAAAGTCAACTTTTTAGGTAATTGAGAAAAAACTAGGGGACTTTCCTGCGGATGCCCATACATTTTTGAAACTATAAAATGGGTTTCAAGGGTCCCGGAACGGTACCCAGTGCTTAAAGGACCATGTACCACCGAAACTGTTGAGTTAAGGTTTTAGTTTTCAGCGTCTGCTGCCTGCTAGACTTCTGTCTGGAGCCATGTGTCTGGGATGGAGCTGGTAGGTAGAAAAAAAAGGCACTGGATTTGCTGCACTGATTGGGAAGAAAACCCCACTCTCCTTTCCCCCTGAATAATTCATTGATTGGCATATGGCATGGAGAGAAAAGCCCGATGATCCTGGCCTGTCTGTACGCGTTTCTCATTGCATCTGTGGTGCACGACGCATTCAATTGAGCATGCTGCTGTCCCTCCATGCCCTGTTTCCTGCGTAAATTTAGTCTCACATCTAACATCTTTAAGCAGCTGCACTAAATTCAGACACTGACGCTGCATCTTGTTTATACAACACTCTTAGTCTATTGCCACAAATACCCATTTTTTCCCACGACTAGCATTCTGACGGATAAAATCTTACATATCCATTATTAGACATGCATTTATGCTAAGCCAAAGTCTGACACGCTAGTGGAATTTGAGGGCAGATTTCTTGCTGCACATTATCATAATGTTGTGCCGTGATGTGCCGTGGCAGAGTCCTACTTGAATTGGCTTGAAAATAAGTGTGCATGTAATGGCACTCCATCAGTAGCTGTTCTGTTTCAGGCTCTATGTTTACATCTGGAGTCCAAATAGGTTGTTTTTTTTCATGGGGGTCAAGCTTGTAGCAGTAGTACAGTCGTTGCTAGCAAGTGCAATCTAGACACCCTCTGCACCTCAGCTCGTGGCCATAAGGGCCATCCGGCTAACTAAATTGCCTCTGGTCCTTCCCAGTGCCCTGTGTGTGTGTGTGATTGGTGTTAGTTTATCTTTCCTACGGGGATCTGGTTCAAACTAACTCATACTTGCTCCACACTAAGGGGAAACAAATGACTTCTATGCCCACGCATGCACTTCACTGACATAGAGGCCTGGTTTGTCAGAGGAACAGCAGAATCTACCCACAACAGTAGAATGATTAAGGAATCCTGTGGTGGCCTATCACTGCCTTGGTCTTTGAGATTGGGTAGACGGGGTATTTTACTGTTTTAATTAAAGCTCAAGATTAATGGAGGGGGCAGGCCTAATGCATTTTAAATAGCGAAATTAAGCAGATTGTTGCAAACTGTTGCATTATGTGATACGGTTCGCTTTGAGTTTTCAGGATTGATGCTTGGTTTGTCTAGAGGAGCAGACCAAAGCAAATCAGGCAATACACCTTCCTTCCATGTCTATTGATTTTTCATGGACAGTAGAAATGATTCAGGCGGCAGTCATGGTGAGATCAAAGCATAAAGTGCAAGAACGGGACAAGAGGGAAATCATATGTGCTATGAAGCAGCAAAACATCCTCGGTGCACTCTGCTTCCACGCAGCTTAAAGGAAAAATCCACCCTAAAACACTTTATCGTTGATAATAAACAGATATCAGCGATTTACCTTGTGTTCCTGGGCCTTTTGTTGTTTTGGTGGTGTGTTGTTCTTATTCCTGTGGGTACATGGCCAAACGTGGATGACGTGATGTCAAGTCAAGATATTTCCAGTGCGGCTACAATGGAGTTTGATAGCAGAACATGTTTCAGCTATCTAAAACATGTTTTGATGTCTGTCCCTCAGAATCAAAGAGCAAGGGCGTCTTTCTAGACTCAGCATTTTGCACCGTCGTAGGAAGACGAAGGGATACCAATTTCTCCGCTGACAGTAGCCTCAGTTGTCCACGATGCAATGTTTTTTTCTTGACTGGTTCATTCCACTCTCAATACTCTCTCTCCACTTACATGTATAACCCACAGTTGAAGTTCACACCTGTTCTTTAGGGCTTGTTGAAATGCATTCTGGGAAATGTAGCAAATCACTAACTGAAGCAGATTGAGGGAAAGTGGGTACACCAAAAAAGAAAATTACCACACCTCATCACAAAACAAGTCCTGGAATATGTCGAACATGACAGATTGATGATGTATAACCGTGTAAGAGTAGGGTAGATTTTCCCTCTAATTGACTGTCACCAGCAACACAAACCGCTATGCTCAGTACTGTTGGCCTAAACATTTTGATTATGCACTACTTGATTCAAGATTTGTATGGATTTTTATGCAGCCAGCGCCTTTTAATTAGCGTTTTTCTCCCCACACACAACTAACACATATTGAGCTGCACTCGGGGAAAATCGCTACCATCCACTTAAAATGCAACACCGATGCCCCAGCCTGTCCGCCTGCTCTCCCAGTGAAGGGCTGGCATGTGTGGAGTGTCCAGCCAAGCAGCACGTGGGCTTGGTCTCTCAGGTCTAAACGGCAGCGGATGGTGGCTGAATGGTGAGCTGGTGGGAGTCTGGCCAGGTGCCTGAGCCAGATATGGGAGACCCCAGCTGCTGCCAGAGACCACGCTGGGAGACAGACCTGCCATTATAACCCACTGGAGAGGGGACCCACTTTGGGCAATGGGA
>CABFOQ010052268.1:2041-14200 GCA_900660455.1 Gephyroberyx darwinii
GGTCACCGTCTGGTTGCCGTCTGAAAACGAAAATCACAATTATTTAACACTAAACACAGCCAGTATCTAATCGTAATGTTTCAGTTCAGCTTGGAATTAAAAGACAATAAATGCAGCTGCATGCACATTCATATTTTGATACTCAATAACCCAAATATTATTATGATAATGATGATTATTATGAGATTATAAGAAACCTAAATATATTTTAGACATGCCAAAACTATCTGGAATACTATCCACCCTCTGTGTAAGTGCTGATTGAATGTCATGTCTTCCCGTTGTTATGACCTGAGGAGGACACCAGGGGTCCTCACAGCGTGTACAGAGATATTTGTTCAATTAATCAGGTGGAATATGAACTTCTAGCCGCCATACTGTGTTTATGTAGTGTTGTACCTTCAGGCTCAGTGTATGATTCTATGATGAGGCCTCTTCCTGTTCCTGTTCCTCTTCTTCTTCCCATCCTATTGCGAACTGTAAAGAAAACACTTGGTCAGTTATTGTTAATACTCAGAGACCACTATGCCGCAGCTCAGTCCCTAAACGAAAGGGTTGATCACAGACGTACCTGGGATTCTGACGGGGAACGGCACTGAAGTCTCGACCTTTCTACCCACAGTCACCTGGCACCTAAATTTCCTGTTGTCGCCTTTCTGAATGGTGACCATCAGAGTTACATTACACCGAGAGTGTTGTCTCATCTGATGCCGGGAGTCGTCCTGGATCTCGGCATCTGCTTCGCCCACCCATTTCAGCGAGACAGATGTACGTCGTTGTGTAAAGCATCCATGTTCCTCGGAGGTGAGAAGGATACAGTGCAGTGACACAGTTTGGCCAGGCATGGAGTTTGACTCTGGGGTGGATGAGGAGACTGAGAGAAAGAAAAGTTTTTACGTTCCATATCAAGCCACACGGCATCCACATGAAAACCTTTCACCTTGACAATACTCACTTTTGAGTGGAGGAGAGACATCTCTCCTTTGTTGGCAGTGATAGTCTCCAACATCTCCAGATGTGGGTTCTTCGATTTGCAGAGTGCATTTTGATTTAACTGTCTCGTTCACCCCGTTTCTGACTACAGCAATATAATCACCCTTTCCTCTTCTGCGGAACTGCCATATAAAAGAGCAAACTAAGCCACCATCACAAGGGAAGCTAACATTATAACCCCTTCCTGACGTTCCTGGTAATATTAGATTATCTTCTCCATTTACACCTGTAAAAATAAAGACAAAGATTAAATGCTTACCTAAATGTTTACCTGCCTATTTCACAAACTGCCATCAACAACTGTGTCTCTTACCTGTTTTGATGAAGGGAAGCAGCAGCAGACCCATGAAAACATGAAGGCCCCCAGCCATCCTGTGTCCACTCCTGTTCACTGTGTAAATGTACTCTGTGTTCAGTGGCGGTATTGTTGGTTGTTAGTCAACAGAGATGTCACTTCTCGTATTTGCCAACGTACACAGTCTGCTGATTTGGCCATCTTTACCAACGTGTGTCACTAAGACTTCATCCAGGCACCTCAGTTTGAGGAAATCATTACACAAGTGTTTTTTTCAGCAGAGCAGCTAAATGTCACTCAACATGTCAGACAGGGTTTAGATTTCTAATATTGAGAAACCATCAATATCACTCATAGACAAATGAGTTGAAATGCAACAACTGTCTAGGTAATGGTGGTCAACCTGAGGAAAGAAGAGACGATAAATTACAAATATACGTTACAGATTAAAGCAGTGCGGTCTAAAATGGTATCAAATCCATGTCTGTACATCTGACCAGTGCATCGTTCTTGACTGTGGTTTCTCTCTTTGACTGTGTTGTCTGGCACATAGGCAAACATCTACAACGCTACGTATGTAGTCGCAATGCTAAGGCAGATTAACACATCTGAAAATATCATCGTATGCTATAGCAGAAACTGTGTAGGTAGGTTTGCTGCAATTTTTATACACGATCTGCTGCTATGTCTTGTCCTTGACCTGCTTGTTTTCATGGTTGAGCTGTTTGTTTTTATTGTCTTAATTGTTTGTTCTTACTGTTGTTATTGATTGTTAAGAGTCCATGTCAAAGACAATTTTATTGATAGACAATAAAGTACTCAGAGATACAGCAAGCGACAACTTTCTTAGAAGCTAAAATTGTTTGTGTCATATTGTGTTTTCCTCACTTAAGTCAAAGATAAAAGAAAATACATACCCTAGAAATAGTAAATACACTCATCTTACCCTCCATAATACTGTTTTGTCTTATTGATTGTATTTTGTCGTTCTTTTGAGGTTTGTGTTTTTACAAGATGTGTGACTATGACAGCAGATCCAATATGTCACAGTCAAAAGGATCAAGGACCGATAATGTCTTACAAAAATAAATGGTTAATTGAATTCTGTTTTTTTTGTTGGTTAGCATCACGTTGTACTGCTGTAATGCTCAATGTTCCACAAAGTGAAGCAATTCACCATTCAGTTGGTTTATTTTGGACTAAACTGTCATGAGATTTCTCGTCATGATTTCTTTTATGAAATACTTCCTCTAATTCCAGAAAAACTCACTAAGTAAAACAAGCTAACAGCATCTGAGCTAGCCTGTTGTGAGGGTTTTCAACGCTTTGTTTTGTAAACTGTAGCTCTACAAGAAAATACCGTTGCGACAAAGGGACTCAACAATGATGCAAACATCGTTTCTTTAAAGCTGAAGCACTGTCACAATATTACCAGATGAGATTGGAAGAAAAAGCCATGGTCAAATGGCACTTCTGTTTCAAATAGGAAGTAGGATAAGTTTTCATTTCAAACCATTTGAATTCTTTGATACTTTGATTACACAAAAATAAATATTTAGTTAGTTATTTTAATAGTGGTACTAATGGCCACGCCCCTTCGCAAACATTTTTTTCCTAAACAGTGATTTAATGTTGAACTCCTGAACAACAGTAGTAGTTTCAGTTGCTTCTGATGCAGATTCACTTATTTCAAGAACTTTCTATCCTGCCAGTTGTTCAAGATGAGTCTGAACTGAAATGATGCATGATGGTCATTTTCAGTTGTGAAAAGTGAAGCCAAGCTTTCAGTGTTTCGTAGAACTCAGTCCAGAAAATACTATAGGCAATGATTTTACCAGACGTATGACAACTTTTAATTTTTAATTCAACCAGGTGGTCTCGTTGAAATTACGCATCTATTTTTAAAGAGACATCTGGTATTAGCATCAAAACAGCAGCATCAAAATAAACATAGAAGTTGCAGTCAAACAACATAAAACAATGTTTGAAATACATTGCAAAATACAATCAAAATCACATAAAAGGTAGGACCAAAGTCAAATTTTGCCACATAAGTTCTCAGGAAGGCTCCAGGCAGAGACAGCTCCTCATCCAAGAGAGACCGGCTTTCAGTCATTTTGTATGAGCAAGTTCCATGAAGAGGGAACCACTTTTGGCTAATTCACTTCTAACCTTAGGGACAGATGACAAAAACAATTCCTCTGACCTCAAACAGTGATTTACGCTAAGGGTTTGAGAGGCATGAGGGCACCTATAATAAGGAAGCAGTTTCTCGTCACCCCGGACGCCCAATCAAAAAGCCGGTCCTCTGTAACATTGCTCTGACTGTGACACTACAGGGGGAGGACAACAACAGGAACTTCAAAGCTAACTGATACAAATATAAATGGGAAGGCATTTGTTGACTTAACCCCTTATAGTAATAAGCAGCAGGAAATATCACTGTCCTGTCCTGTCCACGTTTTGGTTTCTGGGTCATTCTCCCACTGACTTCAGTTCACCTGTAACGTTATACACAGATAAATTAAATTGAATTGTCAATGGCTTAGCTCAGTCCCAGGGTCATGAAATATTTTTTCCCTGGATATAGCTAACTGTGAAATTTGCTGCCCATTCTGTGTAATAATTAGACGTCAACCTGCTAAGGCCCATCAGGATACAAAACTTTGAGATCACAGCACGGTCCAAATGCAATATGCCAAATAAATATGAACAATTATGCTTTAATTGTTGATATACATCCATTTTCACTTAAATAGTACAGACTCTAGCCTACAGACACCAAATCCCATGCCCTTGAAAAGTTCTCCACATTGTAGTGCAGTGGTCTACAGCGCCCCCCTGTGGTGATATGACAATACAACCCAATTATGCCTCATGTAGTCAGATGCTGACTTTGCATGACTGACTCACTCTTCCATGTTACCATGAAAGACATGTGATACAGGTTATGTTAATAATCACTTAGTATTTGCATCAGATCAACTGAAACTCACCAAATGGAAAAAAAACCAAAAACGTTTTGTCATAGAAAGTCATATTTTCATCATGCAGACAATGAGTTTCCTCATCATTTGTGTTGATCATGGGATCTTGTCACAACACGCAAAAACTACAACTTCTACAAAGCAGCAGTCTTTGAATGGAGACATATGCTGTGTGTCTTCCTTAACCCGTTAGTTAAAGTGTACAAGCCTCGGGAAAACTGCATGAAAAAAGAAGCAAATCGTTACTTCAGTCAACTTTATTTTAACCGTTTGTACAGATCAGCATGAACAAATCTACACAAATGGGTTAACTGGCTCAGCTTCGTCAGTATGTTAGAAAAAATAACACTTTGTAATATCATTTCTGTTATAATCTATTCTGTGTAACAGTGAACCCAAACTGATTAAATAGACTTAAAACTGCTTAAACTCAAACATTAAGGGAACCAAACAACTAATGTAGACTGAAAAATAAATGCTATATATGTATACACTTAACCCTTTCCATCACTTTAAAACCATCTAGCAGATATCTCATGTCATCAGAATTACATCCTGTACATATTGCATGTTTGTTATGAGCTGGACTACACATATTTCATAAAGTTTCTCCTCTGTATGAGAGATACTTGAAACTAAATAAAACTCAATATACAGACAGGCATAACCGTGACCTTAGCAAGAGATAACAGAAGTAATGATTGACACAAGCAACTCTGACATACCAAATATCCATTTGCACTTATTTTCACTTTGATTTTGTCATCATCCACCACCAGACCAGAATACTGCAGAGCAGCAGAATATCAAAAAGGCCTTGGAGATTTTCTCAGCAGCAACGAATCATCCGAAAACCATCACTTCAAAAAACAGCACCTAGAATTGCTTGATATCAGTTTATCCTTACTCTTCAGTCAGAGTACTTGTGGGTACAGAGTACAGGTGCATCACATTCAACATTACTTGTATTGTATATATTTAGTACATCTGCGACTTCTCTTTCCCCACAGGCTTTTATAGATTGTCTTCATAGACAAATGACAGTACAAATCCTAAATCCAACTCCAGACAGTTATATTTAAAAACCATTTACAAGTACTCATATTTCAACAGCTGGTACATCTTCCCAGTTTGAGTAAAACCAGTAGATTTATCTTTCACCCAGTGCAGAGGAGGAGTAGTGAACTGACAGATTAGCTGTTGTTGGAGATCCAACTGGTTTGCTTTACATTCATTTAACATCCAGGTAAGGAATACAGAGCACACACGTGCAGAAAGCAGACAATCCACACTCTGGCATTATTGATACCTACACACTAAAAATAAAAGAAACCAATCTCTCATTAAAGCCCCAGCCCACATACACATTTCTCAAGGTTAGGCCTTGCTGATGGAAGAATCATCTCTTCACAACATTCAGATCCTGCCACTGTAATGGAAAATACATTGGCTCCAGTGCTTTTGTTCCATAAACAATAACCAAGTTATTTACAGCTTCAAAATATATTTTTATATGTTAGCTGTCACGTGTTATCTGTCCTTGTACCAACTCAATCAGCTGCAAAGATGCTTTCCATTCCACTAAATTGAACATAAAATGAGTAGATGGACAGATGTGGTACCACAGGCCATGTTACATTTCTGGATTAGGCCTGTAACACACCAATACAGTCATTAGGATAAAAGTTTGACATGAGCTTGTAAAACACAACAAAAC
The DNA here is from genome assembly GCA_900660455.1 of Gephyroberyx darwinii. Classification (NCBI taxonomy): domain Eukaryota; kingdom Metazoa; phylum Chordata; class Actinopteri; order Trachichthyiformes; family Trachichthyidae; genus Gephyroberyx; species Gephyroberyx darwinii. Next base: position 8,034 of record CABFOQ010052268.1, read on the forward strand.
AATACATAAAACACCTAAAACCTTGGTTCACACAAACACTTCCCATTCGGTCCCCAAAAATCCCTTGGTTGAGGTTGTGTCCACTATGGACAATGAGATGTGCTATATAGAGAGCGCTTTAGTGACCATGTTGCCATGGCAGTAGATATGTTTTTTCTTTTTGGTTTGGGAGCAGACAAAGAGTGATACGTTTTGCCCATAACCCTTATTGCATGCTACATTCCATGCTTTCTTTCTTGCTCTGGTCTGCAGAGGATACAGTGTAGCTACAGAGGTGCTTCTTCCTCATAGAAGACAATGTATTAATATCATAAGGCAGGAAAAAAAAAAAGTTTTTTCAATAAACATACAAAATAAATGAGTCAAAATAAAATATATGTATAGACAGCTGCAGTTCAGAGATGTAAATATATTAATATATTTATATATAAATATATAATACAGATAAATCAACTTTCGGAGTTTACATTGTATACGATATCTTGCACACACTACCAGTTGTGTGGCTCAGTAAGTTATCTAGAGCAGTGGCTCCCAGCTGCATTTGAGACATGATATGGGCTACTGTCCAAACGTTGCATGAATTCTATAAATTTCCCCCATTTTATTACAGATAACATCAACTAACATCAACTTCCCCACTACAGAAGCAACCCTACAATTCAAATTGTTGCTCAAATAAGTATTTTACTTTTCTTTGTATCCCCATTGACATGTAAGCCCTTAAAATAAACAATAAAAAACTGGGAACTACTGGTCTGTTATGACAGTAATAATCTCTACACCCTCTTGTAAAGTGCCTCGGTTGAGGGTGAGACCCCTGTAGCCCTGTCACAGGCTGGAGGGTTGGGCCTGCTGCTGTAACTGTGCGTGGTGGCTTGGCTGAGCCGCCTCACAGTCTTTCGGTCCTTCCTCGACCCCGCGCGCGTACATAAGGACAAGGGTGACGGTAGCGAAGGTAGCTGCATTAACGGGAAAGGCCCTTAGGAGCGTGGAGGTGAGGCCCCGTGTGAACACCATATAGCCCTCTCGCCTGACACTCTGACGCACACAGTCAGCGATGCTGCTGTACTGGTTGACCCCACCTACCCCGTCCGCCTGGATACGGGATTTGATCACGTCCACGGGATAGGTGGAAAGCCACGAGGCGATGCCGGACATCCCCCCTGAAAACAGCAGCTTGGGGATCATGTAAGGGTCATCGGGCTCACAGCCCAGGGAGCGTGTCAGCACATCGTAGGCCAGGAAATACACTCCAAACGCGGGTGTCTCGCGAATAAGAGTGGTGACCATGCCGCGGTTTACGCCCCGCAAACCCTCACGTTTGTAGATGCGTGCCAAGCAGTCAAGGGAGTTCTTGTAGAGCCTCCTCGTGGACTTCTTCTCCCCGGTACCCTGCATCTGCATGCGGGTCTTGGCCAGCTCCATGGGGCAGCAGATGACACATTGGATGGTGCCTGCTGCTGCGCCAGCGACGAACTGATTCATGGGCGTGTCCTTCCCCAGCATGCGCATGGCGTTGCCCTGGACACCGAACACTATGGCATTGATGAAGGTCAGACCCATCATGGGGGATCCAATGCCTTTATACAGACCAAACATCTGGGGAGAAGGTCAGAGACATTAGAGATGTGGTATGTTAAGGAGGCTTTACATCATTAAGAGACCAAATTAACATCCAAGGGCAGTCCTGTCCTTGCCTTTGGTCCATTTCTTCAAATTAAATCAAAGACATTTTACATCTGATTTGATGTGTCAGCAGTTTCGAGTTACATTTATAGTTCCGTCTAACTTTGTCTTCTAATAACCTCATGTTTGGCAACAACCCAAAACCGCTCACCACCAAAATAACCTTGTTGGAGTGTCATAGTCGGGGCTGTTTTTAACAGTTCTCCATTAAGAGAACTATGAATTCTGAGGGACAGCAGAGTATTCGTCAGTCCGAGAGCTAACGCTGGGCCCAAAGTGGCTGTTCAACAAGCATTCAACCAAATCTAAAGTGAATCAAAATGAGCAATACTAAAAAAAATAACAGCAAAAAATAACACAGCTGCTGCTGCTAGAGAAACCCTGCAGATAGTGTAAATGATGGTGTAAAGTAAATAGGCTTATCATTGCCCGTCACTAAGGCGCAGTGGGGATATTTCTCATTGATCCAGTATCTAATGCACCGACCACTCTCCAGGATCCTAATAAATTTCAGTGCACTTGCAATATGCAACAGTAAAGTCCATTAACGTAATGAATGTAAGCTATATTTGATAGAAGCCCTCTTTTATAGCCAGAGTGGGCAAATCGCCTGGAAACACTGCAAACATTACATCTCTAATATAATAAATCCTTATGGAAAGCAGAGGTGTTCTGCCCGTCCTGTGAAGAACCCTTCTTACCGTCGGTTAATTCAGTAGTATCGCTCCGTACACGTATTTCATTTGAATGCAATGTTTTTGTTCATATCTGGTTTTGTTAATGGACTTTTCTCCCCTGAAGCTACCTCGCTAACCCTTAATCCAGTTTGGTAGTACAGGAACCCTGAAGCGGGCTGTTGCCATAGCAGATGTTTACTCAAAGTCGTCGCTGCTGAAGGAGCTGCCACGAGTTATTGATTGAAGGAGTTCACATATTTCTGCATGCAGGGAGATCTGAGGTTTTGTTACATAAACCAGTTTTTTTAAATACACAATCAAAGCGTGTCATATTTATTTGTGCATGCTCTTTATTTGGGATTTGAGATTTGAGGTTAAGTTAAGGATTTTATTAGGGTAAGGATTTTATAGATCCTAGATGATTTGACACTACTACTATTAGTGGCAAGCATAAAAACAACAAAACGACAATCGCAGTGCACTTTCAGAGCAGCCATTTTCTGTCTTCCCGGTAGCCCCTCGCATTAGCTTTCATGTGTGTCAGTTTCTTCGTTCTTGCCTCTGCACAGAAATGTCACAAATCCTGTTCTGTGAAGGTGGTTTGAATAAACCTCTCAAGTTGACAGATTTGATTGATAATTTTTTTTGCAAGGGAGAAAATGTGATAAATGTGATATAAAAATAAATAAATGAAAAATCTCTTTAGGTCAACAGGGGAAAACAAGCTGTCCAGGGGATTTGTAAATACATAAACCAAACACGTCCGGCCCCATGCAACAAAACTGCAGTTACCCCGTTGGTAATGTGAGCGTTCCAGCCTTCCGATAACAAAGGCATCCCATTTAGTCACAAGACCAAGTGTCTGACGCAGGTCAGATTTCAGGTCCACTGACCTCAGTGACTTTAAACTGGAGACCAAAACAACTAGCTGGGTCCTGCCATGAAGGCATTAAATTAAATTACATTGCAAAATGTCTTTGATTTTTGTTCTTCACTAAAGGCAACTTCCACCAAAAAGAAATCATTTTATAGGAGCCATCATGAGCTGCAGGTTCACTGCTTTACAACACATAAATATCAATATTATCCTATTGTAAATTGTGTTTCTACTGTAAATATTGTGCTACTTTTTATTGTAAATACTGTGACAGTTCCGTTGAGCACTGCCACTTTTCATTTCACTGCACACCCTGTGTGTGTATGTGACAAATAAAGTTCTTGAATGTTGAATCTTGATATTATATTATATATTAATGCCAGTATGAGATTTCCAGATGAAAGGAATGGACATACCGACTCCTGACGTACGATGGACTGGAAACAGTGAAAGGTCCCGCGGTATAGAGGCTTATCCACATTCTGGACCTGCAGTCTCACCTGGGAAAGAGACAGTTCACCAGTCAGTTGAACACTATGAATCTAGCTAGCTTCCCTATTGAAATGCTATCACATTCCATTGCACGACCAAACAGGAGAAGGGGTAATAACAGAGAGTATGGGTGATGCACATTACCCACTTACAGTGTATTGTAATGACATGAGAACTTGATGAAAAAGCTTTAAAACAGAAATTGAAGTCTTAATAATTTAGTAGGGAGGGTCCGTATTCATTGTCTGGTTCAAGGAAACCATAATCTGACTGACACAGAAACAAGTGGATTCACCTGAGCTGTACTTACTACTGTGTTATGCTGTGCAGAGCTTTATCCTTATTTACAAACACAGTAAGACTTCTTCTGGAAAAGGAAGAGAGTCCCTGTTACAGGCAAACCAGGAATGTTTCCACAATCAGCTAAAAGCGTAAATTCAACATACCTTAACTGTGTCAAAAGGGTGTCCAACCAAGACTCCAGCAGCACCTACAGACAAAGGAAACAGTGAGTGAGGATGATATCATCGCTATTTAGAATCCATTCATAAAATTACATCAACTACGTCCTACCAGTCCTTCTAAAGATGTTTGTGAGTCACGTTACTTTTAGACATGTTCAGTGATAGGACATCAAACCGGTTTGATGCCTGTGATCTATTCACGGATGAACACGCAGCCAGCACGATTGTGTAACTTCAGGATGTGTCGCCGTCTCCAGCTCACAGGGCATCGTCGCCCTCTGGATCTGCCCTTAGGATTTCTCTGAATGTTACGTAACCTGTGACCATGCGGTACCCATGCTCTGATGCCAGTCTGGGCCTTGTCACTTCTGACTCAAGCGCTTGGTGTAACCTGATAAAGGCTCTAAGAGCATCATGAGAAATTAGCCCAGTAAACTGGTACTCGAATGCATGCCCACAACCCTATCTATCCCATTCCCTCTCAATATATTTTGACACACAACATTCATAACACAACGGCAGATGTCTATTACAGAACTGCATTGTTTTGGTGTAAAACATCGAACGAAAAAGACCTGCAGTTACTGGGCCACCTGTGTCATCACAGTGAGCAGTAAACCACGGCTAGTTAATCCTACATAAGCACCTGCTTGGTCACATGACCCAGTGTAAAAACAACCTATCAGGACAGAGTACCTACTGTAAGCCAGGAAAAGAACAAGTAGGCATATGTTTGAGACAAGGGTCATTGACCTCAGTGAAATACTGTGATTTGAGCACTTGGAAGCAACAAGCAGAGGGAGGTTGTGCAGAGGACGTTGAATCACACACCACATGAGGTGTGGTGTGTTAGTGTGTCACTAAATGTGTGAGCATAAATCAACAAACCAACTGTTGTCTAACATTAGGTCACTTTGCTGAGCTGTTTTTGACTTTGCCATACTCCAACAGGAGCATATCGTTTCCCCTTTGACTGCAGATGGTTGCGCAAATTATGTGAGAAACCACGTGGGTTTTCATGCCATCCACTACAACTCACACAAAGAAAGCATGTGATTGGTCTAAGAAGGGGTGTATAGTGTTACATGCTATCTGTGTATGGTGTGTGAGCAGCCATGGCATCTTAGGTTGCATGCCTCCAGTACGTAGTATGCTTTCCACAGGTTGTACAGAGGGCATTGGGGAGACACGTAGGAGGCTGGACCACTATTAATAATCAAGCATTTGTCAGGAGCAAGGGCATAATCTTACCTTGTCTATGAGAACCAAGATACATACATTAGGCCACACTGGAGGATTAGATACATTTTGTCTTTAAACATAATTATGAGATTTAACCTAACCTAGTATTACATTATTTAGTAAACAAAACAAGAACATGATTACATTATACATAAATATACAATCGGATCCACTAAAGGAAAAATGCAATTGACAAAAGGAACTATCACTGTAGAACATTGGACCTGATCAGGCCTTCTTGACCCTGCAGCCAACACACGAGAACGTGCACAACATTGGTTTTACTACAATCCAGAGGAGGGGTAATCACTGTTATTAATCAATGACGATATATAGTCAATATGAAACAAAAACTAATACAAATCATATAACATCACATCCATTGTGATTTTAAAATCTAGGAAATATGACTTCTGTGCTGTGAAAATCCTTTGACAGTAGGAACATAAGTGGATGACCTAAGGCCAGGTAAGGTTTACAAGCATGACATTTACAGTGTAAACTCTTAAATACCCACACTACAGAAAAACCACTCCAAATTATCAGTTTCTCTGGTTTTACTATTTATAGGTATGTGTTTGAGTAAAATGAACATTTTTGTTTTATTCTATAAACTACTGACATGAGTTGTGCCTGTGTTGGAATTCAACAGACACTGGAATGGAATGGCTGCCACACATGTAGAGATGCTGATTTAAAAAATTTGGAGCGGTCTCTTAATTGTCT
>CABFOQ010052274.1:5240-17331 GCA_900660455.1 Gephyroberyx darwinii
CTGTCACGTTGGCTGAGGGAATAGGAAGATGATGCAACACCGACCATGCAGACTGACCTTCAGATATCCAATAGTACAACATGGCCACAGCTCCATTACTGTTCTACCCAAGAATGTACATGAGACCCTCCACCCTTTTACTACCCTCCACTCTCTACCCTCTACCCTCTACCCTCCACCCTCTACCTTCTACCTTCTACCCTCCACCCTCTACCTTCTACCCTCCACCTTCTACCCTCTACCTTCTACCCTCCACCTTCTACCCTCCACCTTCTACCCTGTACCCTCCACCCTCTACCTTTTACCCTCCACCCTCTACCTTCTACCCTTTACCTTCTACCCTCCACCTTCTACCCTGTACCCTCCACCCTCTACCTTCTACCCTCTACCATCTACCCTCTACCCTCCACCTTCTACCCTGTACCCTCCACCTTCTACCCTCCACCTTCTACCCTCTACCTTCTACCCTGTACCCTCCACCCTCCACCTTCTACCCTCTACCCTCTACCCTCTACCCTCCACCCTCCATGTGTGTATGTGTGACAAACCTGGCTGAAGGATGTCCGATTCGGGGAAGTCGTCAAAGTTTGAAGTGTCGTCGATGCTTTTGATTTCGATGGAGATGGCTGCCGGCCGTTCCCTAGGGAAGGAATCACGGACAGGTTGAAGGTGGAGAAAAGACACAGAAATAAAGTACGATGACGGAAGTCCCGTGAGAGAAGAAAATAAACGTTACAGCTTCAGTAAATCTACCAAGGCTACCTGATGTGCTCCCAGTCCACCGGCTCGAAGAACGCATGGCTCTTGATCTCCTCTACGCTCACAGCGCCGATCCGGTTCTCGGCATCGGTGCAGTACCTGAAACAAGAGATAACAACCTTTTCCCTTTTCAATCCAATAACCTTCATATATACAGGCTGTTCCTATTACTGTGACAGCTGCAGGGACTGTGGTCATAGGTGGACACACACACACACACACACACACACACACACACACACACACCTTAATATCAAGTCCTTGGCCCTCTCTGAGATGGGGACCTCCGGCGGGAAGACAAGGGTTTCCTTCCAGTTCATGACCTTCCTGTACGTCTCCTGTGGCGTCTCCGAGCAGAAGGGAGGGTAACCTGGACAGACGGGACAAGTTCATGCTCTGAAAGGTTATTCTCTCCACCGGTCTGTCTCGCTAGACGTAGCACGTGTCTGCAATTTGTAAAATAGAAATTTTTGTTCTAGATGTGTCATTTTTATTTTCCTCCAGTCGTGAGAAATGGAGTCCGTAGAGCACAGGTGTCAATCCATGTGCCATGGAGGGCCGAGAGTCTGCAGGTTTTCATTCCAACCAAAGAGTACAGCAGGTGATTTCACTGATTACCACACCTTCAACCAGAGAGGAGGAACTAATCAGCGAAATCACCTGCTGTATTCCTGGGTTGGAACGAAAACCTGCAGACTCTCGGCCCTCCATGGCACATGGTTTGACACCGCTGCCGTAGAGGAATCTGTAGAGGTTTTGGATGCATTCTCGAGGCAAACTTTAAGACTTTCTAAATCAGGAAGTGACAAACTGTAAAGTCTTGACCTGCGAATGAAGCAGAACTAATACTATAAGGGCCTGATGTCTTTAAGGAGTTACCCCCAACCTGACAACACAACACCAAGCTACCAGTAGAGGGCGCCTTGTCACTGGAGTTCATTCACATGTTGTTAAACTGGTGGATGGATATGACCAGTAAAATCTACAGACTGTCCACGTGAATTTACTGACTATTCTTATACAAGCGTCCATCTTTTTGTATGTTTTATTATTCTAAAAAAACAATGGAAAAAAACTATTGTATAAGATTTTACAATTGATCACCTCCTGAGTCAAAACCTCTCTACAAACTAGGAAAGCAAGATCCTCTCAAACTGCCGTTTCTTTGTGACTTTAAAGTTTTCCAGAAGCTGCAGGCTAACCCGATGGTTTTAGTAACGCCTATTTCCACCATCTTCGAGTTAACGTATTATTTCTTGTCATGTCCACATCTCTGTGTCTCCCTCGGACCGTCTCCTGCTTACCGATGAGCATCTCGTACATGATGACGCCCAGAGACCACCAGTCACACAGCTTGTTGTATCCCGTCTGCATGAACACCTCGGGGGCGATGTAGTCCGGCGTTCCCACGGTGGAATAAGCCTGCCAGCCAGAGAGCAGCATGGGAGGTCATGACATCACAGTAACCTCCCTCATTTCTGTCAAGCTCTAACCTGGTTCCAACAACATTTCAAAACATTTTGATTTCACTTTTTGACTCCAGCAGGACGGCCCAGTGGTGTCAGAGACGCTCTCATAACTCAAAGGTTCATTTTCATTTCATTTCTACAGGAAGAAAAGTTAAAACTCCAGAGAAGACGGTTCCTGTCCTGCAGCAGCAGAAGAAGAAAACTAGTAAAATATTGGAAAGGGAGAAGATTCAAAAGTGACAGATAGAAGAAATAGATGGGGAAAAAGATACAAGACACCAACTATTATTATATAAAGTGTCCTTGAGGAAGACATGAACCTGCTCCCTGATTGTACGTCGCTCTCTAGCATCAGCTAAATCAGTGGTTTTCAAAAAGTGTGGTCTGGGGACCTCCAGGGGTCCTTGAGGGGGTCCCAGGGGGTCCCGAGCAAAATGAGGAAGTTTAATTTCACCATACCAATTAGAGAAAGTGTAATGATGATTATTCTAAATCATAACTTTCTCTCCACATGTTGGACAATTCAGCTGAACATCAACAACAGCATCTGAGACATGGAAACATTTCATGCCAAGAGCTAAATGATGAAAATGAAGAAACTTAACGGAAACTATCGAGACAAACTCTTACCAGCTGCCTCCGGTTCTTCTTCCAGGTCTCTGCTTTCCTCTTGGAGTTCATGTTTTGAAAGGCTGCAGGTTGCAAAAAACAAATGTAAGCGAAAGGAAGAGGAAGAGGAGGAGGAGGAGGAGGACGACGGACGACGACTAGCAAGAGGTAAAGGAGCCAAATGTCCCATGTGAACGCCGCCTTGGGCTCTGGAGGCCGCAACAGATCATCAGGAAGTCCTTCCTACTGTTGAGGTACACCTCCTTCACCTCCACCTCCCCTTCATGACTGAAGTGGATGTAACAGGTGAAACCAACCAGGAATCACAGCTTCCACCTGATTCACCACAGAGCAGGTCGCCCACTGTGGCACCAGAGGCAAGGTACATTTCTAAATATACTCCAGAAGTATTATTTTTTGTAATAGTATATTGTGTTTTAACTCACAGAAGTCGCTGGGCGGGTTGTGTGTCAGGTTCCTGTAGAACTCGGTGCGATGAGCTTTCTTCAGTCCCGTACAAAGACCGAAATCTGACAGCTTGACGTGTCCCTGTGAGCAGATGGACCACATAACAACAATGTACAACATCTACAAGAAAGACACCATATACAGGCACTATACTGTAGGCTGTGTGTGTGTGTGTGTGTGTGTGTGTCCTCTCACCCTGGAGTCCAGCAGCAGGTTGTCTGGTTTGATGTCTCTGTGGATGAAGCCCAGCTGGTGGATGGAGTCGATGGCCAGGACCGTCTCCGCGATGTAGAACTGAGTGGCCTCCTCAGACAGAGTGTCTTTCTTCATCAGCAGGGTCATCATGTCACCTGGCAAAGAGGTCAGAGGTCAGACGTAATGGAGCTCGACTGTTAGTGAATTAGTTTTAAAATGAGGACCACGTAGAAAACCGACTCCTAGCAAAGTCATGCTAACCTCCAGGCAGGAACTCCATGATGAGGTAAAGGTTCCTCTTGTCCTGGAAGCTGTAGAACATCTTGACCACCCAGGCTCCGTCCGCCTCCACCAGAATATCCCTCTCAGCCCGGATATGAGCCACCTGGAGGAGGGAGACGCCAGAGTAAGACGCTTCAAATACAATCCATAACATGCGCTGTCCATGGACAATACAGGAGGATAGAGTATCATTTATGAGGACGTGGAAATTCTTCAGTACAAGGTGGCCCTATCCAGAAGACTTTCAAGACAAATTGGAAACACAAACCTGTTCCTTCTCCAACATGTCGGCTTTTCTCAAAATCTTCATGGCATAAATGTGGCCTGTGTCCTTCTTCTGCACCAAACGGACCTGAAGGGGGAAAGAACACAAGCATCGTCTTTCTACTCCATGTCATGAAAATGTAATTACTGTCTACCTGAAGGTGGCGATGTCCTAACAGATCAGCCGACTATATGGTACAACAACACTTCACTTGCATCTTTACACTACACTATAAATGATCACTTTTTTATGTTGTAGCTTCAGTGTAAATACAGTAAATGTCTCTGCAGTTCTACAACCCTACCAACGTTTCTACAGCCTCGGTCGAGATTCGTTCCCCTCTTTTTTCCGTGAAGTTGAACGTACCTCTCCAAAAGCGCCTCGCCCGATGACCTTGAGCGACTCGAAGTCATCCAGGCCAAGTCGCGTCCTTTTCAGACGCAGGAACTCGGTCTCCTTACGGGCGTGCTGAGAGCGACGCATTACCTTCTGCAAAAACACAACGAGACACCGAGTCATCGGAAGAAGGAGGAGAAGAAGGTCAAGAACAAGAACAAGAGGAAGGAGGAGAAGAACAAGGAGGAGAAGGTCAAGAACAAGAACAACAAGAGGAAGGAGAAGAACAAGAAGGAAGAGAAGAAGTTCAAGAACAAGAACAACAAGAGGAAGGAGAAGAACAAGAAGGAGGAGAAGAAGGAGGAGACAAAGGACAGGAAGAGGACAGAAGTACAGGAAGAAGAAAGGGAGGATGAGATAAAGAAGGAGGAGAAGGAGAAGGAGGAGACAAAGGACAGGAAGAAGGAAAAGATGCAGAAGAAGGAGAATGAGAAGAAGAAGAAAAAGAATAGTGACAAGAAGAAGGAAGAGGAAGAGAGGAAGAAGAAGAGAGAAGAAAAAGGAGAACATTCTTGTAGCTGTTGCTGTTAAGATGGCTGCTTGTCACGGTTCTTCACCAAGGTGCACCAAGAAGTCTAAACCTACTGTACCTCTTCGTCCGGTAAACCTTCTTCATCCATGACCTTCTCCAGCTTCTTCTGCCTGGGACCAAATGGAAACACAAAATTATTGTACTGCACTTTTTCTACCTCCTATCATCTTGACAATCCTCAACAACAGTTGTCATTCTACATTAAATTAGATGTTTCAGGATTGCCAATATGCCAGTAGCCTGCGATTACTGCTTGTTGGAACACAAGCTGCGATATACGATTGTAGTGCATTTTGAAGGAAGAAGACAGGAGGCATTAGATGACAAAAATGCTGTTAGAACTGAATCCCCTGTTGATCTAGGAGGGGTGGAGATCGGCTGCCATGAGAGACCGAACGGCCTCATCCGGACAAAAGATCTGCTCTCAGTAACGTGAGAACAGATCCGGTAGAACATGACATACAACCCTCTGTCATGTTCACCACCAAGAGGAAACACCCCCGCTCTGTTACCTGCACTGGATCCTTTTTCAGTTGGCAATCAAACAATGGCTGAGTTTACATGGACGGAGACACCCGGCTATCGGTCGAACTCCGGTTAAGGTCTTCTCCAGGTTGAGCTGTGATTGGGTCTCCCTGTTGCCACGAATCAACCAGTTAACAGAGTAAACCATGAATCCGAGTCACCATGTTTACATGCGTCGACCCAAAACCAGGTTAGTTGAGTAACCGGGTTAAAACAGGAATTCTCCATCCATGTAAACGGAGCCAGATGGACAAGTGGTTAGAGAGAAGTTCCCATAACCAAAAAGAGTCACAGGTTTGATCCCGGCAACAGCCACTGTGTCCTGTCTTGAAGCCCCTACCTGTTTCCTCAATCTAACAGCTGTAATACAGCAGGACAAGGTTTTTTTTTACGTCTACAGGCTGTGAAGATGTGGATCTGGTCACGTGACCGACCGTCTGTCTTACCTCATCTCGCGCTCCTCGTGCTGGGTAAGCAGAGTGCTGTAGAAGTTCTCCAGGGTCAGCTTGGCCACGGTCACCCTCTCTCGGGTGTGGTTGCTCATGGGGAGGGCAGCGGCTGTCCCTCCCGTCATGGCCATACTCTCCTGGAAGCAAATAAAAACAGACAAACAATAAAAAAACACTGATTGAGCACATCAATCAGTGTTTGATCGATGTAGTGAAGTCCTCCAAACTTTCAAAAATTCAAACAGTAAACTCTGTCTGACACTTGGGGCACTTGAGGTTTCCTAGTGCAGCTTCAAGTCTGATGCTGAACTTTTGTTTTTGAGTAGAAGGAAGCTCCAATAACCTGCCTCAGTTTTCCATAAGCACCCAACAGTCAGGAGTGCAAGGCGCCACAGTGCCCTGACCATATCATGTAAGAAAGTGCAAGGAAAAGAAACCGAGGTAAAAGATTTTACTTCAAGATAACTTCACATCAGAGCGAGCGGAGGAGGAGGCTATGGGATGTGAGTCAGCGAGGAGAGAGGGGGGAAATGTACATCGCCTTACCGGCCAACAGTCCGACATTACACCACCATCGGCAAAAAGCATGATGCTTGATTAGTTCACAGCGATAAGAGAGCTCTGCAGACCAGAGATAGGACTCGTGTTTGGTCTAGTCGCCGGCCCTTTTCCCTTCCCACTCCCAGCAATCTGTGAACAACAAGGGACTTCCTGACTTCTGAGATGAATCACCGCTGCGACCTGCTTGGGTTGGGAGATTTCTGAAGACGAGGCCACCGAGGCTGGTGGGTTTCTGAGGCCTTCACAGATGTACCTGAGCAGAATCCTCCTGGTAAGACTTGAAGGGAAGCACCACCGATGACGGGTAACAGGACAGTCCTGACTTCCTTGACTGATATTGTGATCACAACTATTAATCATGATCTTTTTTTAGTCTCATCTTTGAGCTTCTTGACCAGTCTCAACCTCAGAGGACATTCAAAACAAAATGAAATGTTTTAATATTTCCAATATGTCGTCACGCTACGATTACTACAGTTTTCTCCATTGGTGCTCAGCGCTCACTGCTGTGGTGTTTCTGCACTACACTTCCCAGAGATCACCTGTCAAATGATGCTGACCTGTCTCAGAGGCAGAAATAATCTCATTGGTTGAGTTAAACCTCAGTGGGCGGAGCCAAAGATCCATAGTTATTCTGGCTAGACTGAAGCCCAGTGAAAAAGACAAGAGGTCAGAGAGGAGCTAGCTAACATTATAAAGCCTAGCGCTCTGCTGCTAACTAGCCATACTGAGTTATCTAGGTTAGCTAGTTAGCCTAGCTGACCTCCCAAATTCAAACCAGCCATACTAGCCTATAGCTAGCTATGTTAGCTAGTTAGCTAGCCTGCTGACCTTCCAACATCATCAATGTCATGGTCACAAATGAATGAAAAAACAAGTCATTTATAGTTTATTGAGTTTCTTCTTTGCCATTCAAGCTTTACAGTTAGCTAACGTGCGCTCTGAAATCTGTGGTTCTGTGGCTCCGCCCACTGAGGTTTAACTCAACCAATGAGATTATTTCTGCCTGTTGAAATGTTTGTATTACTAAACTCCACTCACAACAGTGTGACTGGTGGTATTTTCCCACCCGGGTGGCAAAGCAGAATGCATGACTCAAACTTTTAGCGGCTACAGCGTCGACCTCAGCTCAGTCTGGGGGGACTCAGACCCGCCCCTCAGCTAAACAAACATGGCTACGCCGCTCAGCTCTTACAAGGACGGCTTTATGAAGGCAAGCACACCATTCAGAGTCCAGACTGGGGCTGCCCGACGTAGGGCCTCCGGGAAAATGTGGCCCTCCACAGAATTATTTTGGGCCCTACAAAGGAGAGAGTATTAAGGTGTTTGGCCTCGTTTAATACAAGTAAAGTTTATTATAGGAGAAGTTTTACTCGTTACCCTTCTAAATAATAAAACATCCAGTCACATTTCTTTGGCACCCTGTTTGCCTTTTGGCCCCGGGCCCCTGGTCTCCACCCAGGGCGACTTTTCACCGTCTTACTGGAACCGTTAAACCTTGGCTCCTGTTGTTGAGTCAACAGTGAAACTCCATGATGAAGCTGTAAGTTAACACATCGTCTCTGATTGGCTGAGAGTTATGACCACTACCTGTGAAGCTCACCATTTAATATCTCTGGAAAGAGAATCCAAAGTGTAAAAGCTGTTTTGCAATCCTTCAAAAAAATTACCAGTTATTTTAATGTGCCACCAAACACTACATGCACATACACACACACTACACACACACACACACACACACACACAGGCCTATATCTAAGATCTATAACATGACAAATACTCCAAACTTCCCTTGCCAAGTAAACAACCAGCCTCTAATAAACCTGTAGTGTGTCTGTGGTACTCAATAGTGACCATGTCATGCTTTATGGTGTTTTTATCTCCTATCACTAGATTACATTATTAGGATTTATAGTTCTGATACTTGTACAGTATCCAACTAAAATGTATCATAGGATTACTGCAGTTCTTTCCTAAGGGCTTTCTCAGCAGGTTCCACTGTATTCCTGTTAAATGAAACACTATATAGACTAATATTTTTTTAAGCAAAAAGTAGCTTCACGTGTATATTATTGGTGGCATTCTTCCCCACAATCTGCTCCCCAAAACTAGGAATTAGAAATATCCTGAAATATCCTGAAAGAAACTATAGCCTCGGGAGAAAAGAATTGAACCGCCACCGACAGACCGGGTGTCAGGAATGACGTTGAGCAGGTTGAAACTGCAGGAGGCTGGTAAAGAGAAAAAAAGGCAGGATAACAAAGCAACACGGCGGGTCAGACGCTAACATGCGGCTCAACGGGTTCCTGAACAATGCAGCGAATGCCTCCCGTCCCTGACCACTGCCCGGAAATGTCAACATACTGACATTTCTCTGATGGCTTTAATTCATATAGATATATTTATATAGATATAGATGCATTTCATATATACTTCAGGATGTTCAGAGGTATGTTTCAAAACCAGCCAAAATCAGTCAGTCAGCATGTACATGTAGGTGACATTCATTCCAGATATAGTTTGAGTGGCCAAAATATACTCTTGATGTATTTGCAGATAGTCAGCACCATAGGAGGGACATGTATCCCCAGTGTCCAAACTATATTTAGAATGGATGTCCAGATATATGGCCAGATATATTTTGGGCCATTTTTGTACATTTTAAAACATCTAAAAATACTATCAGGTATATGTGCAATGTCTGGTTTAAATCCCGTCTGGGACGTGGTGGGGGTGGATATTGTGGTATTTTACAATGATGTTTTGTTATTTTAGACTGATTTGGTCATTTTATATTGATATTGTGTTATTTTATATTGATATTGTGTTATATTGATATTGTGTTATTTTATATTGATATTGTGTTATTTTATACTGATATTGTGTTATTTTACACTGATATTGTGTTATTTTATACTGATATTGTGTTATTCGTGCGCTTGATGAGATTCCTTTGAGTCTCTGTCTGGCAGGTTCCGTGCCGACAAGAAAATAAAAACCCAACAATATAAAATAAACAGCGCTTGTTTGGAAAAATCATCTTTCCACCTACCTCCGCGTCCTGCTCCAGAGTCAATTATGGGCTGGCCGCCAGCCACCTCCTGTCTGAGAGAAATATTAGATTTGTGTGTTTTCTGCCTAATTCTAGGCTGCGGGGTAGAAGGTCCCGTTACCCCCTGTGGACGAGCCTACCAGGTTGTACCGTAAACATTGTCGATATCAGCGCAAAAACAACAAAGATCCCCTGACGGTGACAACACGCTAACAGAACATAAATCGGTAATATTTCCCTGTCTTCGTTCGCGTCCTCTGACCTCGAAACGCAAAGCTTCGCCTCTCTATACAAAATAAAATAAGCGGCGCTGCTTCCTGGGACGGGCGCGCTCACCAGACGCTCGCCTCACGCAGCAGCGTGCCGCTTTAATGACATTACGATGAACCAATCACTGGGGAGAACGGGGACCGGGTGTTTCCTCTAACCAATCGGAATGGGAGTTAACGTGGGAGTGACGTGTCGGGCGTCCAATGAGATGATCCGGCCCACATCGTCCCGCCCCTGCGTTCCGGGACGCAGGTTCATTTGGCTAGCAGCTACATGACGGTGGCTAGTAGACGAATATTACGTAATTACGCAGGTTCTGCTAAGTGCAAATGTGTTTTAAAGCTTATGAAAAGAGCTCTAGTAATCCTATGATACATTATATATATATCCACATATATATATATATATATTTATGTATATATGTATATATATAGGAATAATATACAGTATTATAGAGATAGGAAACACAAAATACCATAATGTATAAGGTTACTAAGGTCAAAAAGAGGTCACTCTGATTAAAACAGAAATTTCTTTTGACAATTAGAGAGCAATAACGTGTAGAAATATAACACTATATCAATCCTATAATACATTTCAGAAGGATGCTATACAAATATCAAAGCAAAACTAAAAACTATCTATCATATCCTATAGGAATATTACAGTGATACCATAGGAAGCAAAAACACCACCATAAAGTAAGATAGGGTCACAATAAACTCACAGTTGAGTCCCACAGATACACTAGGAGTATTATAAGAAGTTTATCATTTATCGTTCAGTAGAGATCCAAGACCTTCGGGTTTAAAACAGAAACTGAGGATTATCACTCGGCATTTGGAGACTATTTTATTAGAAATCCAGATAAAAATGGTTTCCTCCTATCACTCAAGCACAGGGCTAAAGTCTTCAGTCGCCCTCTCTGAAAATCCTTCATTTCTTTGTAGGCCGACTTGCCAAAAGCGTCTAGGTAGGACAGAACAGGTGTAACGCTGCTCAGGATGACACCGATTACTCCTGAAACACAAAACTACAACAACCACAACAAACTTTTGTCACATTTGCTGACCAAAACATAGAGAACTGTGAGCCGGCGCAGCATATGGAGGGGAAGTGTCCTTATTTGGACCGTTACAATGCGTTCCCTGTTTGAGCCATGATGTCAACATGTACCCTGCTAACACTCCTGGGTGTGGTGCCCAGCAGACAAGACTGGTTTTATATGGCTCACATCAATAGGGCCCACTGGAGTGTGACGCAGCAGCTATATTTAGCTTTGGGCTGCAAACACTCACAAACACTGGCTGGGTTAGTTGGGGTCCAGATCACCGCCTCAGTATCACACCGTTGAAATATCAACTCCTAATCTAGCAGCTTCACTACAGGTCATTCTCCCAAATTACATTTTAGCCATTTAAGTGACACTCCGATCCAGAGTTGAAACAGTAGAATAAACGTACTCCTAGAGGACCAACGTTACAGGTAACCAGCAGTAAGGAGGTCAAAGGTCAGAGTCATACTGGCCTGAGAAAGTACAGAAACTGTGCTAGAAAGATGTCTGACAGTTCAACTTAAGACTTTTTAAGATCTTTTTAATGAAATATCGGGGAAACATTTTTAAAAACAAGTGTCGACTGTCAGAGTATTAAGTTTAGACAGAATTTGACCTTTTATGGCTTTTCAGGACCTGCAAGCTTCCTGTAGTGAAGCTGAGAGAACGGCTTCAGAAATGTTCTCCTGCTGCTACAAGTATTAGTAGCACCCATACCTAGAATATCTGCTGCTATCAAATCCAAAACATAGTTATGACCTTTGACCTTAAAAACAGAAACTAGTTTGTGCTGCTGCCTTTGCAGGCAACGCCCTGATAACACAACACACACGTGATCCTGCCATGATCATGGAAGGAGAAGCGCTGGGAAATACTGTCACGCTGCTGCAACCCAGCAAGGATCACGATGGAAACAAGTGCAGGATGTTTCTGCAGTACCTGGGAGGATTTTCTTCTTTCTGATGTTTAAAGATGTTCAATAATAAAGTTTTCCCGTCAACACCAACTGACACACACCCTCGTGTTTCAGAGATAAAAACTCCTGTTTTACTGGAAGAGAGACAACTGGTGAAGTAAAACCTTTGACTGTTTGAACAAAATGAAATCAAGCGTTTATTCAAACTTTATTTAAAAAACAGACATGGGGTTGCGGCGGGGCGAGCCGTCTGCCCGCTGGAAGGCGGTCTGAAGAGCGCTGAGGTCGA
>CABFOQ010052278.1:8991-20333 GCA_900660455.1 Gephyroberyx darwinii
GGCATCGTTCTGCGTGAATGTGTGTCATCATTTTCTACTGACAGAGGGCTCAAATATTTTGGGTAGGAGGAGATCATGCTTTGTCATTGAGGACCTCACCAGCAGTCTCCCACTCCGGCACGTCCGACGCTCAGCATGCTGCATCCTGATGCGCTCTCATCTACACTGTGGGATACCTGGATTTACATGCGTTTCCCGTGTACAGTTTTTACATGACCGTCGGGTTGAACCGCCACGTACCATTGACGCATCTCAATGTTTGAACCAGGGGAGAGAGGCACGTCCCAAGTGTCAAATAAGATACGACCTGTCCTGCGGATGCGCCGTCACTGTTTTGCCTCCAGTGGCACCCTGAGTATACCAGATTCATGATTCATCTCTCTGTTTTCACGGGTTATCCTTAGAGCGCGTCTCATTTTCTTTCTCCAGTATGGAAAGGTTTCAATCTTCAATGCGCAAACGGCTTTACAGCTTGCCGCAAAACATTGGGCAAAAACCCTCTGTGACTGACGACGGAGACAACGGCGACAAGGACACTAAGAGGAAAAGTATTCGGCTAAAACATTTGCCCTCTCCGTCTCCTGCAAGCAGTTGCAAAATCATTCAAGAGACCAAGAGCGGAGACTTGGAAAGGGACGTTAACGTGAAGACCAACTTGAACGGAGACTGTCGCTTATTTAAAGGCAGCATCTCTTCCATCACCGGGCGACATCCTCTCGGGTCAGATCCCGCTGAGCAGTGGCGCCTCATCCCCGAGGCAGATGCCGGTGTCAACGAGAGTTTCCCAGGTGAACACGGCCCCGGAGCCCAGCAAGGGGCCATGGGTGGCCGGGGTGGCGCGACCAGGCGAGCATCTGTATTTGACCAATCAAGTTTCATCAAGTTGGAGGGTTCCGAGCAAATAATACCTGATGATGACAGGCTGTACCAAGCCGGCTTCATGCACCGGCAGTTTGGGGCAATGCTTCAACCAGGAGTCAACAAGTTCTCCTTGCGGATGTTAGGGAGTGAGAGGGCCGTGGAGCATGAGAGAGAACGAGTAAAATCTGCTGGGTTCTGGATAATCCACCCTTACAGTGATTTTAGGTAATGTGTGTGCAGAAAGCCTTTCTTTACAAACAATGGCCCCTAATAAGTACTGTAGTAATCTCATATATTATGTCTGCCAGGGATATTATACAAATATAATGAGCAAAACTATTAAGTATTTATGATAATGTCACTACAAGCTTCATATGAGTACCGCAGACACACATTAAGTCCCTATAATAATATTATAGTGATTTTCGTGGGTCAAATAAAATGAGATTTTGAGACATTGAGAGCATTATCATCATTGTGATCATATTATGAAACCAACTTAATCGGGAGTGTGAGCTAGTGCAGGATAGGTGTATCATACAAAAAGTTGAATGTGGCTGAGTAATCCACACACCTTGTTGAATAGATCAGATCAATACTTCAGATCTTTGCTGAATGTGATTCTAGCCTTCTCCAAACACTGACTCCCATTCTTACAGATCATTCTTACAGGCTAACATTGAATACATGGTAAAGGATTCAACTAGCATGCAAAATCCTTTTGCAGGTACATTGGCAGCCAACTTATATCCTTTTCTTTGTTTTGCTCGGGCTGGAGAAAATTGTGTGTGTTGTTTGTGTGCTAGTCTCTCTCTCACCCTCTCTCTCTCTCTCTCAATTTGTGTGTGTGTGCGTGCGCGTGTGTGCGTGTGGTATGATTCACACAAGAATATATGGTGATATAGCCAACATAAAGCTATGTGAATTATCTGTGTCAGCTGTTGTCTGTGAATTAAGTTTGTGCATCAAACTAAGCCAACCAGTAATTCCCTAATTTACCAGCCACACTGTGTGCGTGTGTGTGTGCGTGTGTGTGAGAGAGCCATCTCCATGTTCTACATTTCATTGCATGATTCATACAAACCAGTGTTCTGTTCATCACCACCATAAAGGGATTTTCATAATATTTAACCTTGAGGCTCGCTCTCATCATATTTTCACTGGCTAGTTGTACGCTGATGTGTGTCACTGCAGGTTTTTTCCACTCATCTGAATTACACTTTTTTATCATTTAGTGAGGGCAATGGATTACAGAGAGTGCATCAGGGGCTTGGAAATGGGGTAATCAAAATAGGGTAACATGACCATTCAAGATATTAGAAGCACACATCAGTGGAGATTATTACAGCACAATTAGTCTAATGGAGCAGAGATGGTGTGGATGGGGAGGGGACACACTCGCAACACACAGCACACACAGAGAGAGAAAGAGAGAGATTGAAATGAAAATGTTGTGAGGAATCAGGACGCCCAGCTGTGGTACGTTTGAGCTGTCATTACTTCATGCTTTGTTTGGTTCACACCTCACAGCGGAGTAGGAACAGGGTTTGGTGCCTGGTTTCAGCTGCCTCTGAAGCCGACAGATCCCATTCAAGTTACGTGTGCCGCATGCAGCCTATAAACTTTTGCAGTATTAAAGGGTGTTTTTGGTCCTGGCTTATAGAGTACTATTTAAATGCTACCAATCCTGTCCTTTAGAATAACTAACTAAGAAGTAACAGTGGTGGACTTCCTTCAGTTTGTTTGTGTTGTCTGTTTACTAATGTACTAATCTGTGGTACATAAGCCCTGTGCTGTGTAACCCACGTTTTTTTTTTTGTAACCCCGTCATGTATGACTAAGTGCTGCCTTTTATTAAGGTTTTCATTGGATAGAGCAGCAGGCATCCTGAACTGGCACACAGTGTAAATATGGTTAATATGATTGCTGGTCAGCCTGACCCACAGTACAGGTGTGTGTTAAGCCACTGAGCTGAATGCAGGCTGTTGTGCTTCGACTGTACTCTGGCAGTAAGAGATAAGTACCTCTAGTACAAATGTGATCCCTTTTCAGCTGTCCTGATTGATCTAAGCTCCTTTCACCATTTTAAGCCTTTTTGTGTTCACTTTGCTCGTAACTCCCGCGCTCCTGTGCTCTCATGCTCTTTGACATAGTTGTACTCTGACCCAAATAGTGCAACGTTCCTGTCTCTGACCAATAGCCTTATTGATATACTTCTGAACCTATGGCATATTTTGATGGCAACAGCAGATTACATTGGTAAGTTGGATGCAGTGTGTGTAGGCTGAATACTGCATGCACAGTCAGCAGATGTGCATACAGGGTGGTCTGGAGGAGGCAGCAGTAATGCACTGTTCCTTTTTTGGTCCAGCTGTTCCAGTGCTCTGCTGCACAGTGACGTGTGCAGAGCAGTAATGCTAACTACTCAACATCTGGCTGATGGGAGCGGACTCCTGGAGATGACATGGATTCCCAGGAGATAACAGTGGATTTAGCCAGAGAGGGGATGTGCAATTAGGACCAGTGTGTCACCACAGAGACAACAGGCAGATGAACAGAGGAATGCAAATGCTTTGTTTGGCAGAGAACAACAGAAAGCTGATTAGAACAAATGGCCAGCTTGCCCTCGGTGGTTTACTCTTTTTGTGATGTTCTCGCATGAAGGCTGTGTATAAGTGATTACAATATGTTACACTGTGTTCAAAACTCTGTTTCTAGGTTATGGTATAGTCTTCCTCTACTTCAAATCCCATATGTCCTTTTTTCAGTGTGCATAGGGAGCCTCAAATGAACACAGAGAACATCACAATGTGAGGAACGCAGCTCACGTCCCTGTGGCGCTATTAGTTGATTAGTTAATTAGTGGTTTGTGAGAGCCAGAGATCTCTCCCATTTACCCAGCATGGTGCTCTGTGGTCACTGAATCATAGAATTACACCTGCTGACAAAATACTGAGGAGTTTGTTCAATCAGCGCTTTTTCTTAATGTTGCATTTGTAGAGATTGCAGATGTCTTCCACTGAATAATACTCTCTGTTCTTGAGTAATGAGGGTTTGGATTATATAGTGTAGTTATGCTGTCTCACATGCCATAAAAAGCCTTAACTGGTGTAATGCATGCATCCTCATAGTGCTGCCTCTGGGGGCTGCTGACCTTTGCTCCACCTGCAGTCCATACTGGCCTATAGGTGTATCAGACTCCTGTTCCATCGATCAGTGGTTAATTAGAACACAGAAATGGACCGGACACACAACCACGTGCTTGCATGCTTTCTATCTCACAGCTTACACACACACTCTCTCTTTCTCTTTCGCTGTCTCTCTCTCTCTCTCTCTCTCTCTCACACACACACACACACACACACAATAGCAGACACAACCACAATCAAAAAGTCTGTTGTGGCCCAATCTGGAACTGAATTATAGCACCCACCGTTCCCAGCATCACATCACCTCACCTTGTTTTCAGCTTGACCACCACGCACTTTTAAGTTCTTCCAGGGTTTTGAAAGGGCTGGTAGGATTGAAAGGATGGTAGAATTTTCTCAGATCTCAGAGCAGCGTAGAATCCTTTATCTGAACAAGAAAATCACCAACACTAGAGTTAGGAGGTTTTCGCATGACAACAGCAATATGTTTTAATTATATGTTAACTTCTATGCAATTTTTCTTTTATTTTGTATTCACTGTATTTTTATCTGCAGTCTTTTCTTTGTAAAGCACTTTGTAAACTATGTTTTTTTCTATGTAAATAAAGTTTATTATATTATTATTATTTGTAAGCCACCGCTCTGTACCAATTTAGATAGACCAATCACTGGGTTAGCCTCTCAATTCTTGTCTACCATTTAATTGATGGAGAACCCAGAACAGACCATTACCATTACCATTTAATTTTTTCATGCAATTTTATTGTCATTGCAAACAGTAATGTCTGCAGTCTCCTGGAACTTGTTCATTAATTTTAAAAAAGCCTCTTGAGTGACTCTGAACCTGCAGTGTCAACAATGTTGCATTTCTTCAGCGAAAACTTAAATTACAAATCATATTAACAGAAGAATGAAACCATGACCTGCCACACTACAATATACCATAGGTGGAAATAGACTGTTAATTTTGCTGATATTTGGTTATGGACCTGAAAATACTCAACATCCATTTAATTGCATATGATTTATTCTGTGATCGTAAGGGCCATTCCTTTGCCAACTTTGGCATGCTGTTAGCTAGAATGTGAGTTGTGTGTGTTGCTTTGTGTTTCAGGTTCTACTGGGATCTGATCATGCTGCTGCTGATGGTGGGCAACCTCATCATCATCCCCGTGGGCATCACCTTCTTCAAGGACGAGCACACACCACCCTGGATCGTCTTTAATGTGGTCTCCGACACATTCTTCCTCATGGACCTGGTCCTCAACTTCCGCACGG
This sequence comes from Gephyroberyx darwinii, assembly GCA_900660455.1. Taxonomy (NCBI): domain Eukaryota; kingdom Metazoa; phylum Chordata; class Actinopteri; order Trachichthyiformes; family Trachichthyidae; genus Gephyroberyx; species Gephyroberyx darwinii. The sequence goes on from CABFOQ010052278.1 coordinate 14,280, forward strand.
GCATCGTCAAGGAGGACAACACAGAGATCATCCTTGACCCACAGAAGATCAAGATCAAGTACCTGAAGAGCTGGTTCATGGTGGATTTCGTTTCCTCCATACCTGTAGACTACATCTTTCTCATCGTAGAGACACGCATCGACTCAGACTTTTACAAGACGGCCCGCGCTCTGAGGATTGTCCGCTTCACCAAGATCCTCAGTCTGCTGCGGTTGCTGCGCCTCTCTAGACTCATCCGCTACATCCACCAGTGGGAAGAGGTAGATCCTGTAGGGATACGTTCTGTGGATCCTCATATCAGACTTCACACTAGCTGATAGCACATGACTTTAACACCTTGGATTATTTGAAAGTGTTTTACAATGCTCTCACATGTTCTTCTGAGTACATACTATACTAGTTACTCAAGTCTCATGGTACCAGATCTTCGTCATATGAGACTTCACTTGCACTATGTGATTGCTAATTGCTTTGTAACCTTGTGTGGATTATCACTTTTTTGTTTTCATGAGTAGTTCAGCTAGTACATGCTACTGCTATTTATACAAAAGGTCCAATTTGTAGGTTCTCTTTTGATTGGTCTTCGTTGCAAGATAGTCCTATTAAATCACTCAGAAAGTACACATGGGTACACGCACACACACACACACACACATACACAAACACAACTGGAAAGCAAGAATGGAAAGAATGGATATTTCCATTCTTGCTTTTTTTATTTTTTTTACATCCCCCATGGGCCATTAATGATGCTTGCAGATGATTACTCAACATTAAAATAGCCTCTGATGGTAGGGTGGTCTATAGAAGATTAAAAACAATGTAGTCCGGTAAAGGACTCCTATTGCCATTGGCCCACATAGCACCTACTGTATGTTTCAAATCCCCTGATTGCATGAGAGCAAATTGAAATTTTCTATATGTTTACTAAGGGATATGTGTTTTGTTGTTTAGATTCCATTAATGCTGATAATCTCTGTGTCACAGGTTTTCCATATGACCTATGACCTGGCCAGCGCCATGGTGCGCATCATGAACCTGATTGGTATGATGCTGCTGCTGTGTCACTGGGATGGCTGTCTGCAGTTCCTGGTTCCCATGCTGCAAGACTTCCCTGCTGATTGCTGGGTGACCAGAAACAAGATGGTGGTAAGTGTATCCAGTGTATCCCTTCCAAAGCCACACAATAATAGTAAATAATTATCATGAATAAAAACGCTTTACTGATACAGCACTTGATCTTGAGCCAAGGAATCTGAGGAAAAACATTTTTGATTCTACACCATATGGTTCAGGAGGTATTGGCTAAAATGTAAAGTTACCTGTTATAGCCACCCTCAGTGTAATTTTGTTTTGGCTGAGTAATGGGGGAGATTTGAAACCTATCCACCAAATTTGGTTTCTGTAGGACTTACAGTCTCTACAGATCATTTTAGGGGAGAAAAATAAAAATATAACCTCTTTTTTTTAACAACACTGTTTTTGCCAGCCCAAGCTCCTCAGGTAGTGTCTTCCAAAGCCCAGGAACCCAGACAGAAAAGGTCTGGTAAGCTTTGGTCATGAGCTTAGACTAATGGCTCACACAAACCTGCTGCAGCTTTAATATTGTGGAGACTCTCTTTCCTCATGTCCTCCTTGTCCCCTACAGAATGACACTTGGGGGCAGCAATACTCCTATGCCCTGTTCAAGGCTATGAGTCACATGCTGTGCATTGGGTATGGCCTGTACCCCCCTATAGGCATGGCTGATGTATGGCTCACCATCCTCAGCATGATCGTGGGTGCTACCTGCTTTGCCATGTTTGTGGGGCATGCGACTGCACTCATTCAATCCCTGGACTCATCCAGGAGGCAGTACCAAGAAAAGGTACGTGTTCTTCCCATGCATAGCTGGTATTTGTGGTAGAAAGTTTACATCCTTTAACTCTAGGAGTGTGGAAATGCACACTACATGCAATCAAAGGTGCCATGATGACCACTGACATTGTGTAATGCATGTGGTACAAGGTATACTAGCATTAACACTGAGTGTCAGAGAAGCACCATACTCGCCTTTTTTTCACCTGAGGCTGAGATAAAGCTTATTCACATCAATCCATAGTGTACATCATAGAAAGTAGCATCAAACTGATGCAAGATATATGAGATTGGGTCTTTTAAGGGAAAAGCATAAATTAATGCTTTTTTGAAAATATTTTTGTTTGTGTTTATATTGGTGGATGTCGCCATTATGGTCTTCACCAGTTGGAGGTCATAGGTTACCCACCTCGTTGTATTGGTGTAAAGATGCTGTGAAACACATTAGTTGCTGCACATTTGAGTCAGAAAAGGCCCATGAAAGAAGACAAATAGATAAATAGATAATAAAGGATAGAATGAAACCTAAGGGAAAAGTCACAAATTCATTTATAATGGAGTTTTAATGGAGACCTTCAGCTAACTGTGGAACTTGGGGATAATAAAGAAAAGACAGATAGTACAGAGAGGTAAGAGACCGGTAAATAAAGAGCAGTAAAGGCCTGAAATAAAGGGAAAATAAAGAGAGAGGCAGCAGGATGTACACTGACCATTTGTGAGGCTTGCATGGCTGGTAGATTATACACTCCTGAAGGACACAGAAGTTAATGTTATTAACTGTATCCTGCTGAGCACAACTCATCAAATGGGGCAGTAGCAATATTGCAGTGTGGGCAGGTTTTTAAATAAACAACATTCAAGTCAACCTCTTACTGGGCGTACACACTGGGAGCAGCTTGGTCGATTGGTCACTATTCTGACTGACCGTGGGCGGTGCAAGAGGCTCCAATTGCATCTAATGTAGTGGTCTTGTGTGACTACAAGGTTTTGAGCAGGCAGATCATGTATCTTTCTCTGCTCTGGTATTGCCTGTCATAACATGATGTTGTTTTAACGAGTTAGCACAGCTAGCTGGCAGGCGCTAATTAGGTAGCATTAATCAAAAATAAACAAAAGACTCAATAAAATTACTTTCCAGCTTGCCATCGACCCCAGTGATGGATGCAAACATTCTCCAAGCATGGTTTTTGAGATGTTTATCCCTGTAGTCTTTCAAATAAAAGTTTAGAGACAACTGGGAGGCTTTGATAAATGGACTGCACTTATATTGCACCTTTCTAGTCTTCCAACCACTCAAAGCACTTTACACTACATTCACACACTGATGGCAGGGGCTACCATGCAAAGTGCCAACCTGCACATCAGGGGAACCTAATCATTCACACACACACCAAAGGCACAGCTTCGGGAGCAATTTGGGGTTCAGTACCTTGCCCAAGGACACTTCGACATGTGGACTGGAGGAGCCGGGGCCCTGATCGAACCGCTGATCGGCTGATTAAAGGACGACCTGCTATACCTCCTGAGCCACAGCCGCCTTGATTGGCTGTACCCATTTTGCACTCGCCAGACAGAACTATTGTTCACAGAACAAAATCACAATGGGAGGGAAACAAGGGAGCATGGAAATCGGATTGGCTGTTGACGGCTGGTGCCACATTGGCTGAGTTTCCCTGGTCATCCGGCTCTATAGGAAATTTATGGACTTCCGGTGACTTGTTGATCGTGTTGCTCGCAGTGTGAATGCACCATTAGCAATTCATTTAATATATGAATTTTGACTTGCAATACAAGCCACCTTGTCTTGTATGCTCATTGGTAATAACTGGACTGATCCCTCTTCCTTGTCATTGCAGTATAAACAGGTGGAGCAGTATATGTCCTTCCACAAGCTCCCTGCTGGCATGCGCCAGAGGATCCATGACTACTACGAACATCGTTATCAGGGCAAGATGTTTGACGAGGAAAGCATCCTGGAGGAACTGAATGAACCACTGCGAGAGGTCAGATCTCATCCACCTCAATGGTCATTGCCTTGATAATACTGCCGCTTCCTGAGTTATCATAATCTCATCTGAGGGGTCCATATCCATCACCTTAATGAACTAATTCTCTTTCCCTCTTCTGATTGTTTTTTAAAAACATTGTTAAAATTATGATATGTTTTACATTTCCATTCCCTTATAGGAGGTAGAAAAGAACAGTAAATATTTCAATTATGAAGTAAGGAAGTAAGCCACTTTGGTTTTAAATGATTTACTGGTTGAACTTTTGCACAGTCAAATGTGGTCAGAAGTGTTTCTTGTGTGCATGATGAAATGTTTTTAGTCGTAATCTGATTAGTAATGCCTGGAGACGGAAGCATTCCCTCAGTCCCTATTATCAGTTCACTAATCTGTAAACATCTGTGGCTTTACAATGTGAAGGTCTTTCCTTAGTGTCTGGAACATGTCTGTTTGCAGGAGATCATCAACTTCAATTGTCGAAAGCTGGTGGCCTCCATGCCTCTTTTTGCCAACGCTGATCCTAACTTTGTGACCTCCATGCTGACCAAGCTGCGCTTCGAGGTCTTCCAGCCTGGGGACTACATCATCAGAGAGGGTACCATTGGCAAGAAGATGTACTTCATCCAGCATGGGGTGGTCAGTGTCCTGACCAAAAGCAGCAAAGACACAAAGCTGTCTGATGGCTCATATTTTGGAGGTAATGTCTGCAGTTAGCATCCTGTACACACAACAGACTGTGGAGCGGGGGAGTTTGTTCAGATTTATTTTGCTCGGACATTCAGCAGATTAACTTCTCTGACTATTACAGATAGGAAAATTGTCCACATCATCTCCTTAAAAGGGCTTGGGACTTAGAAGAGTACAGCTTTGTGATCTTTGACTCCCATCTTGGGGGTTTCCATTGTCAACACTGCATATATATGTAAATCACCACAACTGAACTAATGATACATGAGGACATAAAATTTGTAAGTAAAACCATCACTAATGAAACGTTTAATACATCTTACATGTCATGTTTTCACAGTATGATAAATAGATTCAATTGATAAACATTGACAAACAATAAAATGGGAACAGGGGAAGATGGCGTGTGTATTTGTGTGTGTCTTTATCCTCAATATGTCTGCCCTGGAAAAAAATTCTACTTTTTTAAAATGGAACGTTATTTTATTTTTCTGATCTGGCAGGATAGATGAGGTCAGGACAAACTGTAAGCTGCAAAAATTGCATTAAGTGCTCCATCTGTGGAGTTCAGAAGCATGGCTCTTTTTGTGTTTTATCATCTTTCGTTAATAATACACTTTTTGCCTTTCCTTTCATAAATGTTTCTAGAAAAACCGAAATAAGATTGTAATGTATACCAAAAAAAGGGAGAAACATTGTCACTGTACTGGATTCTATCTAACATTTTTCCATAATATATTATGGCCTCCATTTCTTTAATCATTAATGTTAATCTCTTACATACACACAGTATGTTTAAAAGAAATGGTAACAATAATGGAAAGTACTTTTTCATTTACCCTCCCTGCAGAGATTTGCCTGCTGACTCGAGGCAGAAGGACAGCCAGCGTGAGAGCAGATAACTACTGCCGCCTGTACTCTCTGTCAGTAGACAACTTCAACGAGGTGCTGGAGGAGTACCCCATGATGAGGAGGGCCTTTGAGACTGTAGCTCTGGACCGCCTGGACCGCATTGGTGAGTACTTTGCTAAGAGATAAAACTCCTCTTCACTGTGCCAGCCATATTAGATAGTAGTGTAGCACTTCACACATACAGTAAGAAGTGAACCAGCAAGAGATGACAGGATATCACAATACTATTTAAAACACGTAAATAGGATCTCCTGTCAGCACATTTAAAGACTGCAATTAAGAAGGGCAAGGCTATGTTGCTGCCCTAAGGTTGGAGATTTGTGTTAAAAAAAGTAGTATTCTGTATAAGAAACTGTGAATTGTGTGAACATAACATGGATTTGTCTTATTTTAACAGGGAAGAGGAATTCTGTTCTTCAACACAAAGTCCAGCATCACCAAAGTTCAGGCACGCTTAACCTCCAAGAGAATGAAATCATCCAAAGAATAGTGCAACATGATCGCGACATGGCCCAATGCACCCAACTCATCCAGACCACTGCTGCCCAGAGCCTGAACCCTGATCCCCCCTCACCCACCCCGGTCATCTGGG
>CABFOQ010052278.1:23158-39409 GCA_900660455.1 Gephyroberyx darwinii
AAGTGAAATACACAAATGAATTTCACACTAACTGAAAGTTCAATACTTTTTTCAATAAATTTTTAACATCACCCCTAGAGCAGTGGTTCTCAGTCCAGTCCTCAAGGACCCCCTGTCCTGGAGGTTTTAGCTCCAGCCTTACTCAGGCACACCTGAACCAATTAAAGTATCATGAAAACCTGAAGCCTCTAATTGGTTCAGGTGTGCCTGAGTAGAGCTGGAGCTAAAACCTGCAGGACAGGGTCCTTGAGGACTGGATTGAGAACCACTGGTTTAGGTGAAACCCTGATGGGTCATATTGCTGCACATTTACCTCTTTCATTGTACATTGTTTGATTATAAGATTTGACATCTGTTGTTGAACAACTGCTGCTTGTGATGCTGAAACAATAAGAAATCTATCACTGATTGTTGTTTTTTTTAAAGTCAACAAACCAGACCTATAGATATCTTAAATCCTTAAATCCGTTTCTTGTTGATAATTTCATGTATTTAGATTATTACGATTATTATTATTACTCTCTGGAGCTCTGACCAGCCAGGAGCTGAGATTAGCTGGTCACCAGGATCCTGTTCAGTGGCTTTAGCTGCCAAGTTACTGAACCAGAGACCGCGGCCTCTGACTCTGACCCTATGGGGAACAGAGATACCATCAGTCACTAGCCAGCCACTAGCCAGCCACTGCCACTGGGCTCGATCAATCCCTCATTACTATTCTCCTCCAACCCCCCACCACCACAGCACCTGCAGAGACACCGACTTGGATTGAATATTACATTACTTTGAGTGCATTCTACTCTAAGGTCATGGTGGGGGGAGAGAGGGGGTGTCACAGTGTGGTGGGATGTATCCATCATTCATATCTATTTGTATATTTATTTTAATTTTGCTGCCTTTTAACCACCACATTTAATGATTTCATCATCTATGTATGTTAGGCATGTTTTATTTTAGCTATTGAATTCAATGCAATAAAATGACATATGGTCAATGGTCTGTGTGACAGCTGATTTCTTCTTAATAGGACTACACATTGTGATGTGAGGGAGAATCTGATGAAATTCTGTTGAAGTCACAGTTTAAGCCGGATTACACGTCATTTGTAACTACACAGTGTCGCCTAGTGTGAACATTAAAAATAATCAGGGTTATTATCTGCCATTTCATTTCACTCGTCAATACAAAGAAAATGATCTGCCATGTACATGCAGAGATGGCTGCTGGATTAGTGAGATATACAACTGTAGATATACAATTGCTAACTAATGCAGGGTTTGATTTAAAAACACTTTCCTATGATCTTCTAATGATTTTGTTTGAAATAAAGCTGCCAGGAAAGACCAGCCCATATGAAAAATGTTCATGGTTCATACTAGACACACATACGGTATATGGTATACAGTAGAGACAGAGGCTTGATGTCCCTATTGTGTTACTGTAAAGCACCACTAGAGGGTATAATTGTTGTAATGTTACAGAAGAGGACCCTATACTGTAATGGTTCCATACTGTATATCCCTTGACACAATGCAGTGATCATATATGGGTTGTTTCAAGTTTCAAGCTTGATTTTTTCAGAGCTTCTCTTTATTCGCATCTATTTTAATGACAGAGCTTTTAATTTCCACCTAATTTCAAACATGTTGATGCAGAGCATTAGGTAGCAGTGCTGCATTTATATTGGTAAGTATATAGGAAAGTAAATTATTGTCAAAAGCTGTTTTTTGCTATGTGTGTTCAGTGAGTTGGAGTGGCTGAGTAAGGAGTCATGGCTTGAACATATCTCGACCTCCCCCTCCCACTTGTTTCATTGTCATATGGGGTTTCTCCTCCCACTGGTGGGGCCATGCTGTTGTCTTTTTTATTTCAAGGAGAGTGGGCAGACTACCCTCCTCATAAAGCATGCCATTTATTTTTAGATAGATACATTCATTCATTTTCCATATCCGCCTACTATCATCTGTCACCTGACTTGCATGTCTGTGGACTGTGGAAGGTAACCGGACCACCCAGAGGAAACCCAAGGCAAAAACGGGGAGAACATGCAAACTCCACACAGAAAGGACTAGGGCCGAGATTCAAACACTTCTTGCTGTGAGGTGACAGTGCTAATGACTGTAGAGAGATACACCTAAAAATATATTTATATCAACAGTTGGCAACAGACATTTATCTCTGTCGGTGAGCTTGTGACCGCTGTTGAGTTTGACCTATTTTGTCATGATTTTCCACAGTGGTCTCCTTGCCACATTAAATATTTTTTGTTTTTGTGACTGATGCACCTCGGATTCAGGCACCAACTATTTATTGGAAATCTGGTAGTTACTTCAAGTTGCTTAGAAAACTCACATACAAAAGTGATGATTTTCAGACCTCTTTTAAAGCTGACATATATGGCTGATTGGGATTGAACTTAACATGACTCACCTGTGTAGCTGCCAGTGGTGATTTAGTTTATTCAAAGTTATTTTGTTTACTTTAAGTTGAAGTCCTTTCTCATATATAGACAGAGATCTAGCCAAAAGTACACAGTACACACAATAGCAGACAGAGCCAGCAGTATGAGTACAACATCCAGATTGTATTTAAGTGTAATGCAATCGAATGTAAGACGGACCACATCTGGCATGAGCCAAAAATGGAAAATTAATTTGGCAGATGATACATTTTCAATTTTCTCTGTGTGTGAAATACTGAATGAAACGAAACAGCAGACAAAAACAGTTGTCCAAGTGTTCCTTTTAATGGATGGAAACCCAGTCATGCCGGACCACTTCACAATCCAGGTGGACACTTACCACTTACCACGGTACCAAATGTCATTTGAGTTGTGTATGTCACACAGGAGACCATTACAGCACAAAGCTGCACCTGTTCATCCCAGGCACTCATACTCTAAATGAACAAACAAGGAACTGACATAATGTGTTCTGGGAAGGTAGTTGTGTGACAGTCATCTGATTCCATTTGTACTGAATGCAGTGGAACAATTCATCTTCACGTTGTTCACCATGCAAACTCAGTCAGGCACATGGCATTGTGACCATACAGGACAGAAGAGTTCGCATTAAAAGGTTTTCAGTCAAGTGCAGCCTCTGGCAGGCAGGTGACAGGCATCATGGAGTTACTGGCCTGGTGGTGTCTTTCTGTTGATTACGTAGACTGTTTTAGGAAAAGCGTTGTGGGTAGTCGATGACATATGACCTCTACAGGGGGAGGGAGGTTACAGGAGAGGGGAAGGGCAGGGGGTTACTAATGTCCTTGGATGACATTCAAGGAACAAGCACAACACGCATGGTGTTAGTGTAACCAGAGCCTGGGCGCCAGCCGGTCACAACAATGACCACATCACCAGACTTGAAGAAGTTGCGATGCTTGCCTATGGACAGAAAAGAGAGAGGCATTAGTGATAGAGCTATGCAGGGATGCTCAAAAAAGAAAATGTTGAAATATGCACATCCAGTCTTTTCAGATGCAGGACATCAAGAACTACAAATGAAAAAGAATGATTTATTTTGACGCACAGAATGTTTCAATCACACAGATCTTGAAATACCTATCTCAGTCTTTCACTAATTCTTCATAGTTATTATACTTTGTTAAAAATGCCATTATTTGACTATAATGTGAGTCAGAACTAAACCCATGAATGATCAAAAGGACGACTCACCAACTTCCAGGGAAAAGTTCACACGCAGGTCTACATCCTCTGCCCAGACGTCATTGGCGGGCTTGGTGTAGAGCACGGGGTAGATACCGCGGTAGAGGTGGGCCTGACGAGCAGTCTGGCCACAGCGGGTCACAGCAATGATAGGAGCACGAGGCCTGTACCTTGACAGCATGTGAGCAGACCTGCAGGTGACAAGTACAAATTACATTGACACAGTTCCTATAAATATAGAGCATTTACAATTTGCGTTTACAATTTGCAAAGGAATTTGCAAAGGAATCCTAAAAATGTTTACATTTATTGATTTAAATGAAAAAAAAAGTTAGTTAATTATTTAGTTTTGAAAATCAAAACCATGTAATTATGGCATTATCATTATGAAATCCACCCAGCTGACTGTACCATGTGCTTGTGAGTATAAACTCCCAAGTGGAGAGGAATGAACAGGGAGTTAAAATTAACTTTTAAAATGTCAGGGTTCAGATCTCAAAAGGTCAGAAGTGGATCACAGATTGTGAGTGGAGTGAAAGTTGGCACACTTTATATGAGCCTTCATATGAGGGCTTCTGTTAGAGGGCTCGGGGTGGACGATGATGAACCAGTTTCTTCTGACACTTCTTCAGTTTCTTGTCAGCGTCAGTCAATGCTGTTGTGACTCAAAGCCTTAAATGAGCTTATGGGAGATTTATGGGAGGTATATTTCTTCTCAGATTCATACCTGCCAGACTTGGTGAGCACGATGATGGCGCTAGCGCAGCACTTGAAGGAAGCCTCAACGGCGCCGATAGCGACAGACTCGGTGGGGTCACGGGTCAGGTGAGAGGTGCGGCGCAGCTCCTCGAACATCTGCCTGTGGAACATAGCTGCCTCAGCCTCACGGGCAATCTGAACATGTTGGGAAGAAAAAAAAAGAAAAAAGAGGGAGTGTCAAGCTTGAAACATACACCTAGCTTACACCTGCAGGAGGTAGTTTGTAATCTACAGGACAACCATGATACACTCTAAATCTAAACTAAGTGTGCAAGGGTAAGAAAACAAAGGACAGTTAACCTAAGTGCAGAGGTCTGCATACCTGAGAGCACACTGAGACCTGAAGCTAAACAACAGCGACGGCCATGATGTCCAGGGACTGTTGTTGTATGGTGCAGATCCTCAGACACATGCTAATTGAGCGATATGATCACACAGTTAACAGCAAAATGCAAGAGACATGAAGAGATGCCAGGTTTTGATAGCCGATGGATGGAGGGAGAGGTGGGAGAAACAGGGATACACAAAGCAAGTTCAACATATAATATACAAGCAGTTAGTAAAGCCCAAGCTGAAACCCAAACATTATGTGCTCACTACATGAAAGCCATTATGCTATACATGTAGATGTAACTCACACACATACAGCTAACAACGCTATCTTATATAAATATACACAAAAATTACATATGGGTATTGGCTCAAGCAGTTCACAGTCTAAAATTAACTGGGACCAGTGGGTGGCGCTCTCACCCTGTGCTGTGTGCGCACTGCCTCCAGTGGGTAGTCTCCCTTGGCGGTCTCACCGCTCAGCATGATGCAGTCATTGCCGTCCAGCACGGCGTTGGCCACGTCACTGGCCTCAGCGCGAGTAGGACGAGGCTTCTTGATCATGCTCTCCAGCATCTGAGAGACAACGACAAAAGATGTTGTTCACGGCACATAAAGTTTTATACACTTTTTAAGAAAGTGCTACTATGATTCTTCTCTGTCAAAGAGTCCTCTTACTGATGATGTCACGGACCTGTGTGGCACAGGTGATGGGCTTGCCAATCCTGTTGCAGCGGCCAGTCATCATCTTCTGAGCAATGAAGACCTTCTCTGTTGGGATCTCAATACCCAGGTCACCACGGGCAACCATGATACCGTCGCTAGCCTCCAGGATCTCATCAAATCTATACAGTCATGACATCACAGGATGAAATACTTCTGTGTAGCAATTATCTACAGATTCAGATCTTCACAGATTCAGTTGTTACAGCAAGACCTTTTAATAGATCATCCACCCACCTCCGCACACCCTCGTGGTTCTCCAGCTTGCTGATGATCTTGATGTCCTTGCCCTTCTCACCCAGCACTTTCCTGACAGCCTGTACATCAGAGGCTTTACGGATGAAGGAGGCAAAGACCATGTCGACACCCTGCTCCACACCAAACTGCAGGTCCTGAATGTCCTTCTCTGACACAGCAGGGAGATCGACAGCAGCTCCGGGCAGGTTGACACCCTTCTTGCTCCCCAGAGTACCGCCGTTTTCAATCTCACACATCAGGAAGTTGCTGCCTTAGGATTACAGAAGGAAGAGGAACTTGATTTATACCATTGGGCAGAAAGGTGGAAACAAAAACAAATTCTGTATAGACAGATATACTGGATGGGACAAACTGGTGACTCTTTGGGTGCTTACCAACTTCCTTAACCTTGAGGGATATGAGACCATCGTCAATGTAGATGTGGCTTCCGATCTGCACAACCTTGGTGATGTTTTTGTAGTCAAGCCACAGTACTTTGTCATCGCAGTTGTCCATGTACTGATCTTCCAAGGTGAGCTTGATTGTTTCACCCTTCTTCAGCTCCACCTCAGCAGTGCCACTCTAAACAAGACCAGGAGAGAGCTTGCTGATACAGTTCTGTAATAACACTGGAAAATGGTCTAATAAATTGAGAGAGCCTTAAAGCTTTTTCTTATACAACTCTATTTGGCTACAACTCACGCCCTTGATGAGTCCAGTCCTGATTTCTGGTCCCTTGGTGTCAAGAGCAATGGCCACTGGTCTGTAGTCAGCAGAGCCAGGCCCAAAGCTCTCAGTTGCCTCACGGATGTTCTTGATGGTCTCAGCATGGTACTGTATGGTGTGAGGCATTATACAGATGTTATGACATTGAATGCCAAAATACATCCAGTATAGTCATTAATGGGGGGAGGGGGTAAGAGGGAGCAATTTGTTGGGGTCAATGTGTCAAACACTTAATGAGGAAAATTAAGTTGCCACAATACATTGGAGGATAAACTTGGTAACGCACTGTCACATTGGACAGCACTGCACTGGTTACATAACTACTTGTAATAACTGTTTGCGAAGCAACTGCAACACATGGTTGGCACATGACATTGTCCAATTTCAGTGTTCATAAATAGAAAGCCTCACACAGACTGCATGAGGGATTAAATGAATAGTTGTCCTAAAGTTTGACCTACAGCCGACACAAGCCCTCCTCATTTACTACTGGATGTTACCCTTATGCTTTTGCATGGATGTAATAAATGCAAGTAATATGTGAAAAATCAGATTGACAAAGGAAAAGTCTAATCTGAACGCTGAATACTTTCTTCAGCCAATAACAAATGCCCTGCCCATGCTGGTCTCAGTAAATATCTTCTACTCATACTGTTGCTGAGCGGCTGACACAGTGAGAAGAGCTATTTATAACTGCACTGACAACTGACACACCAATGAGACGGAGGTCAAATTTCTTCTGCCCTTCTCATAACAAATTGCTTATTCACTTTATTGTGTTATCTTGTTGTTTTACTTTCATGTGTGTTGTTGTTAACCTGTGGGGAAAAAGGCTGAAATGTAGAAATTAGTTTACAAGACTGAGCTGAATTTCCCTCTGTGCTTTACTTCATTCTGTTGTCAAGTCTGAAGTTGTACCTATAATTCTCATTTTTGTTTAGCGGAGCTACTAGTGTTCAAAAGTCAGTCTGAGAGTTGAGTTACGTTGAAAAAGAAATCATTAGTGCTGTTAACCTTTGAAGGGCAATGATCAAAATATCAAATGCAACTCTGTATATTCACGCTACAGCTGGTGGTAGGTCTTTAGGCTCATCCACTCAGGTGACACTCGGTGAAAAAGGTAAAAAGGCATGACTTTTAAAGGGGAGAGGTCAGCAGTCTAAGGTCGGTCCAAACGTCGGCTGTGATCCAGTTGGCTGGACTAATCATAAGCTACAGCATAGACAAGACACTGGAGGCTCTGAAGGGCAAGTACGAGCTCACAGATCATCTTACAGCCATTGAGAGTTACCGGGGTACAAGTATAATGTCACAGTGACTGCTGCAGCTTTAAATGAATGAAGCTCTGGTGATGCACATAGAAAATTATAACCATCCTAATGAACACTTGATTGAAATGAATCATTGATTGTGGCAAAGTTTACCACCTTACACTGACCTCGTGTGTGCCATGAGAGAAGTTCATTCTTGCAATGTTCATCCCAGACTTGATCATTTCCTTGGCCATCTCCACAGAACGGGAGGCAGGTCCTGCATCAAGACAGGTGGATGAGGGGAGCTTACAGAGACATACAGGACTAATAGTGACATTTGTAAGACTGAAGGGATGATAAAGACCTAGACCTATTGAGATTATCTTTGAATTAAGTGTAAATGTAACATCTGATTCTGAATCAGTGGAGTTTGAGAATGTGTCTGACCGATTGTGCAGATGATGCCAGTGTTGCGAGACACAGCAGGCTCTGAGTCAATGTCCAGCAGGCACATGTGCTCAAGGTGGGTATCAGCCATGGCAGCATGCAGCTGCTGGGTCTGAATGATGGCAGAGCCCGTATCCTTTGACTTCGACATGATTGGATCAGCGTCTGCGGGAAAGGTCTTGGGGAGACAGAAGTGATCAGTTAGCATATATGTGACACAGGTTATAATACTCCAGAAATAGCAACAGAACATGGCATGAACACGACGCATTAATATACAAAGTACGGAAAATAAATCTTAACTATGAAGGAATTAACTGAAGCTCAAATGTTCTTTGTGGGAAAGTGCTTGTAATTAAGTGTGACCTCTCTATGGATGGTAGAGTTAATTTAAGCTTTGACCAGCCAGAGTGGAAAGTAGCTGTGAAAGCTGACCAACCAGCCATTGCAAAGAGCAACAAAGACAGTATGTGTGGCTGCATGACTGCACACAGGCGCACTCCTGCATTCCAGTGGGAATTTATGTCGACCAAGAGGAGCTGGTCGCTTTTGACAGGAGCTAAAGGTGATTCACACACCGAGAATAACTTTAGAACTCAAGAAAACTTCTGAAAAACATATTTATGGAGCCCAAGTTAAATGTTTGGAGTTGGTTGAGAATCTAAACATTGTGCAATAAAGGACAACACAGTTATCCGAATTTAGCAGGCAGTAGGCTAAACCTATAGATGCCTGCAAGATGCAAGTTGTGTTGTTAGACAGTGAGGCATGGTATGTGCTATGACACCATGCCAGACATCAGTATTTTTATAGTCAGTTGGGAGTATTTGTGGACTCTTTACCCATTGGCAAAAAGCACACATCCAAGAGGAGCAATGTCACAACGGTCTATAGGGCAAAACTGACATGGTGAAGAAATGAAAGGCCGATGTTTATCAAGTTATATAAAAGATATAAAACAGTTTTCCTTGTTTGCTCGTGCACCTTGCGGGCATTTGTAACTTTAGTATCAAAGTAAAGTAGTAAAGTTATCAAAGTATATCACAACATCTGGATGCACGTAAAATGGCTTACGACTACAGAGCAGGTCATACATTAGTATTTATTTCATGATTTATTAAATTTCTCCGAACATAAACGTGCAGTAGAAAACATTTTGGTCACTTTTCTGGGAAACTAATTTTGCCGTGGTCTAATATAATTTTGAGCCGCTGGAGATGCCAACTATTATTCGGGAAAAATGTAAATAATATTAGTAGTTCGAAATGACTCTAGGACAACCCATTTGCGAAATTATTGTGTTATTAGCTCAATATAATAATGCAAAAAATATTTTGATTAGTTAAATATATTATCTACACAATCCCTCAATAAAAAACACATTTCCATTCTCTCCATGAAAATTAAATCCACTTGTTTGAAGAGAAGCCGCAACTCACCTACTGGGTGAACTTTGCAGGGACCGATGCACCCACTGCACGCGCACGAGCGACACTTATTCCCCCAACTGCCCAGAACTACTTTCCCGTCTGTGTATCCATCCGATGAAACGAGACAATATAGGGCGGTGTCACTATTTACTAGTTGTACAGAGAGATAAACATATATTTTTCATATGGAAGTTGATTATTTTACTTAACATCACAGGGTAAAAATTCAATCCGGAATTTCCAGGCAAAACACAGAAATATGAAAATAAATAGAGGGAGGATACAGCACAGGTGCAAGTGTCGTTCGCCTGGCCAATCACACACATACACATGCACACACACACACACACACAAACAAACACTATGGACTACATTCATTCCCTAACCCCTGACCCCTAACCTTAACCATAACCTTCTCCACCCAAGCTCTAACCCTGAAAAAAAATAAACCCATAAAAACTAAACCTAAGCTCTAACTCTAAAATAAACATTTAAAGAAGTTTACATTCAGCATCTTGAAGCATTCCCATTGCTTTGATTTTGTCAAGAAGGAAGACAATATATGATCAAGATGAGCGTGAGCATATGGCAATGGGCATAAAAAGTATGTTTCAATTTCATTATTGTTAGTTATGGGTGTTGTTGTTAGTTAAGTGTGTTAATTTCTGTGGACATCTTCTGTCTTAATTTAATAAAATGTATGTGTAAATTACATATATGGTTCTTTCACGGTATATTTTAAGAGCTCATTCCCTAGAACTCCATGATGTCGAACATGATGTACAACATGTTGGGTACATACTGTACCGCGCCATGAAATAGAGACCTCACACTCCACCGAGGGGGTCGTCTTCAACACCCCCATAAACGTTCATGAATTTTATTGAATGTTAATAATAACACAGATTCTTTACCACTTATGGATGACCTCCATTTTTAAACTCCCATCTAGCTGATCATACCGATAATAACCTGTATAGCAACATGGAAAACCTGTTCCTGCCAAATTCAAACATGATGTCTGTGTGTTTTATTTGTTTGTCTGTTATATCGTCCTGGTGGCGTCTGTGTGTCTGTCTGTTTGTGTGCAGACACATTCTAAGCTAAAATAACTCTTTAATGCTTTAAGATACAGAGTACATATTACAACCACCCATGTGTTATGTGAAGACGTGACATAAAATGTAATTGACATAAAATGTTTTGCTTATTGATGCATTAGTGTTAATGTTCTAATGATATCATTAATGACCTGTTATGTTAAATATATCATGGTGATTATGGTGGGACATTAGGCAGCTCAAGTGCCTCTTGTATATACTAGTCTGTCTCTCTCTCTCTCTCTCTCTCTCTCTCTCTCTCTCTCTAGACAACAGCTCTCTCTTGTGGGTGATAGGTTGAAGTTTCTTGTGCATTTTATTACAAAATAGGTTTGTATGCTAAATAACTGAACTAACTGTTTATTTCCCAGGAGCTGGTATTTATTTCAGTTTGTAACTTGTTGATTATACATATTGAATCTGTTGTCCCTGGTACTGCAATAGATACTGTACACTATATAAGCTGATTGCTGGAGAAACATATTTGGTTTGACCCCAGTATCATTCAATATGAACCATATGTTGTTCATTGTTCATCATGTGAGTGTGAAAAGAGAAAAGGCCAGATAGTAGCCTGATACTGATATTGCTTACAAAGAGCAGAGAGCTAAGTTTGGTAGCCCATGTTTACTGGAGACAGCACTGTTACAGCATGCAGCAGTCTATGAAGAAGGCAGTGAAAATCATTCAGCAGCTCTGTGATACCTGGTCTGAATGCAAAGTGATTCTATTCTTTTCTATTCCATCCTTTTCTGTTCTAACTTGGTTTTCAGAATCATTCATGCTGGCAAGTGACAAATACACATAAATACGCACATAAATAACAAACACCCACTGATATCTAAGTAATTTACACTGGACTTGTTGAGACAAGACTTGTACTCATGTAAGCTGTCGTAGAAGTGTCTAATCTGGCCAGACTGCGGAGCAGCAGGTTACTGCTAACAAGGGTAACTGCTGATTAAGGTCAGACTGCACCAGACAGACAGGAAGACTTCAGGCCGAGGTAGAAATAAATGCTAAACATCATCCATAGCCAATAAGGATCATTAGGTTTCAACACGCACATGAACCTGATAGACTTTTTAAGAGTCTGGCAGATAGTATGATACATACTAATCAAACATATTAGACAGAGCAAATTAGGTTTGGTCTTTACATGGCCCCACATCCCTCCTCTTTCACTGAAGTGCAATATAAGCAGTGGGGGGATGGCACTTATATCAGACACAATGGGGTAGAAATAAGGTGTGTGCAATAAATGTGCAAGAAAAAGTCACAGTTCACATGAAAAAAATGATTATAGCTGGTGGAATAAAGTTATCCCTCCTCAGCCTGTCCTCTCTCTGATCAGGTTCAGCTGATCAGGCTCTCAGTGTCTACAGCCTCTTACCTGACTTGGCAGTCTAAGACTGAGCATGTGTGACTTTCTACTGCTCAAAGCCAGACGGGGAGAGGATAACTAAGAGCAACAGCCAAGCACAGACAGCCAAGCTGGCAAACGAGAATAATCATTTGTTGTTTCATGACTTATTATATTGATTTACACTTTTGATTTTCTTTCTTAACATTTTTTCTTGCTTTGTTTGTTCAAGGGATATGTGGAAGTTCCAGGTTTTTCTCAGCCAGGAAAGGTAAGAATTGAAATGGTTTTCTGCCACTGGCATTACCACACATATTTTCTTGTCTTTTGAACCAAATATTGGTAATAATAAGCTCATCCATGTAATTTTACATATTAACTTATATAAGAGGAAGCTAAACTAATTAAGTCACACATCTTGATTTCCCCAGCCTACTATTTTATCATATCAACCACAATCAGAACCGAAAGAATAGATGATTGATTATTGCCGAAGAGGTGCCGATGAACTGAACAAATGGTGAGTCAATGAGCCCTGCATGACTGTTATATTCCTGATATTACAAAGTCTGGATAGTGTAGACTATTAAAAGGTATTTGTACTGACAGGCAATTAACTTCTCTTTACTACCACTATATAAACCAAAGACTATGATATCCATACTGTCTATCATACCTAGCACTCCAGAGTTCATTGAAGGAATGTATTATTTACTTAGTAAAGCCCTTGTGGTGAAGTCTGTGCCAGTCACAGTGGCATAATCACTCTACTTGGCTGTTTGGGTAGGAAAGTAGAGCCAAGGAACAATTGTAAATAAGGGAATCTTTTGGTTGTCTTTTTCCATTAAACCAACAGGAGATCGAGTGCCAGCACTGGACTGAAAGCCAAACCGATGAGGACAGCGACACAGAGGAGTTCCTGTATGGAATCAAAGTAAACATTTATTCCTCCCTATCTCACTATGACACTTTGCAGTATAATTTGCATAACATTTTAGTGGTGCCCATTATCCCATGGTTGAATAAAGAAAATGATCTACAGAACTTGTCGCATATGAATTTCGAACTGCAATACACAAAATATGACATGGTCACTTTCTGTTGGAATGGATATTGTTCTCCTGGGCTTGCAAGCATATTGGATTGCATAGTAGAATTAAGTTTGTGGGAGAGCAAAGGAAGAGTGACATTTCTCCTTTGCCACAGCATGTAGAGTGAAACACCACAACTGCACAGCTCACATCTTTAAAAAAGAAATGTAATAATGTGAACAATGGCCTTTTCAACTATTGTTCTAGAAATCTATGAGTAGCTTAATCCTTTAACCCTCTGTGGCGTTGAGCTGTTTGGACCATAAGGTAAGTGTGTTTGTGTTTGTCTTGCCAGACGAGCTGTGCTACTGACCTGTACCGCCACCCCCAGTTGGACACAGACATAGAGACTGTCAGGGCTCTCTATTCAGACACTGCAGTCTTTGTCAGGTAAAGCCACCTCACAACATCCTTCTGCCTTGTAAGGAAGGCATCTCTGCTTTTCCCCATAATTGATTTTTCTCTCACCTATGCCAGGGAGTATGGGACAATTGATGACGTGGATGTTGACTTGCACATTAATGTCAACGGTTTGGATGTAAGTTACATTTTCAACACATTTCCTCAGTGCAAGTACATTTGATAAGTTGGCATGTTTCTTTTGTGGCAAATTGAGTTGCTCCACAAAATGACACTCTTTGTTGGTGTGTCCAAAGGAGGAAGTGGCCAAGGCCTGGAAGATTGACCCATCAAGACCCATTGTTATCCGTCTGTACTTTTCGCTATCCCAGTACCTGGATGGCCCTGGTGAGCAACGACAATATACAGTATGCTTAGCAGTGATTTCCAGAGATTGAAACAGAATTTACTGTACATCAATGTGTGTCTCACTACAGCACCTTCAGTGGAGGTCTTTCAGTCCAGTACAGATAGATTCAGCCTTGGACTACAACTACAGAAGTGAGTGCTCATACTACCCTTATAATATTTATGGCACTAATAAATGTCAATAGAGGAGATGAGTGATGACAAGATACCCATTCAACTTTAAAGCTGCACTAGGCAACTTTTCATATTGGTGGCTCCAAATGGGAGAGAGAGGTCACTGTTAGGAAAATGTGCCCTGCTGTGTTAACTTGTTGTTGTTTAGGAGACACTTCGTAGTTCACTTTGTCACTTCCTGTGGGCAGAGAAGTAGACAGACCCAGCACCAGAATTTCATTTGGGGCAAACAGGTCGAATGTACTGGGTGTCAATTAGGAGGGTTGGAACACTCTTCTCTATTGCAGCCCCACTTTTAGGTTTAGGCAGGTGTATTTTTACATAAAAATCTTGCTTATTGTAGCTATAATATGATAATATCATTGTATAATATTTATTTACAATGTATATGCTACAGTGTGTTTGTTTTAGTCCTAGCACGCTTACTGATGGCGGTAGGACTAACCCTTCCTTTCTGTTCCCTAGTATTCTCAGGACGTTCATATCTCAGGAGTGGAAAGATTTGACTAATGAAAGCATCATAGTCCAACAGAAGACCAGACACAACTGGTTCAGGCCTGGTGGAACCATGAAGAGGTTCCGCGCAAGACTTTGCATCTGGTCACCAAGATCAAAGTATGAAACACTTTAATTAATATGTTTTTATTTTTGAAGGAATTTGTACTTGAGTCTTCTTATCACTGCTCCCCCATTCACTGTGACCCAGGTCCAATGGGCTCCAGGAACCTACTGTGAGGGGTAGGATCACTTTGCCAGAGCTAAAAGTGAACCGTTTAATGAATCGTACAATTTCCTACACCATCAAGAATCCTAAAGGAGAGCTCTTCACTTACACACCCAATGGAAAGGTGAGATCCCCTTCCTCAGCTACGTTCAAGCTCTGCTTCAAATCATATTGATTCACAGATATAATTTATGTCTAATAGTCCTTTTAGGTCTCATCTATTGTCTTTTATATTCATGAGGAACTGCTGATCTTAATTTCCTGAAGGTGTATAATATTGTAACGTAGCCTGATGTGTCCCGTTCTCCACAGAGGGTGGTGGTGTCAGCAGTCAAGTCAACAGCACAGCTTACTAGCAAACAGCTGATAGAGCTGCTTTTCACCTCCCAGGCCATTGGCCACTGTAAGACAGCCCCCACACTGCAGCATGGTTTCTTGGTACAGGTAAAGCCTCCTCTAGAAAGACATAAACAATGAATTACCACTCTACTTTGTAAAAGAGTGGATTGAAATAATCACTGGCAGGGAAGCTATAGTGACATCATACAGAATACACTATATGTAACATCACAATAACACAAGAGAGAAAATTGGGGGATAGAAATAGTGTGACATCACAACAGTGAGAGACAGAATCTTTAGAATTCAAGGTGAGATAGGCATCAAAGTTGTAGTTATGACATCATAACATGTTGGGCAGAATCTTCATTATATACTCTCTAGCTGAGGCATCACAAAATGGATAAACAGAAGATAGAAGCTCTAGTTATGACTTCATAATAGGTCTAAACAGAATCATCACAAATAGAGATCAAAATTAATTTCTGAATGAGATCACAGTAACGACTCTGAAGAATCTGAAATGTGATATCTTTATGAATGAGTCAAAATTAAGAATTAAGTCAAAAGATTAAAGAATTTGACAAGAACTTCAAATGATTTGCCTGGACTTGGATTTCATATGAAAAATGACACAAAGGCTAATGGTGAAATAAAAGTTTCAAATTAATTATATGAAATTAAAACATTAACCCTTCACAAAAGTCATCTAATTTCAGTTTAACAATAGTTGGAATGTTGTAAAATGTTTTACAAATGTTACTTAATAAATATTCTACAGTATTCTTGAATGGGAAATTACACTTTAAACATGCAGCTAAGTCATATCACATGTTTGCTTTTATTTCATAGATAATGAAGTATGCTGAGCAGAGGATACCCACTCTGAATGAATACTGTGTGGTCTGTGATGAGCGACATGTATTTCAGAACGGCCCTATGCTAAAGGTACACTTTTCCAAAGAAAATAAGTTGTGGATGTATTTCTATTGAAATATTAAATGTAGTTGCCCGTTATTACATTGACATTACTCTACTGTGTTTGTAGCCAGCAGTCTGCACCAGAGAACTCTGCGTCTTTTCCTACTATACATTAGGAGTCATGTCTGAGGCTACAGAGGAGGTT
>CABFOQ010052278.1:39429-91709 GCA_900660455.1 Gephyroberyx darwinii
CAGGCCAAAGGCAAACCCCAGTACGACTCTTTCTCCCTCTCTCTTTCTCTCTCTCACACACACACACACACACACACACACACACACACACACACACACACACACACACACACACACACACACACATTGTATATACAATATTACAATAATCTCTGAAATACAGGTGGTGGACTTGCTATTGGCCATGTGCAGAGCTGCTCTTCTGTCTTCACGCAAGAGCATCATATTCGAACCATACCCTTCTGTTGTTGATCCATACAACCCCAAGACCCTGGCCTTTAGTCCTAAGGTATTAACTGAACTCAATTCAATTCAATATCCATTCAGTATAAAGTTACTTACTTTGAAGCAGTAGCATATATCCCTCTTCTGACAGAGAAAGAGCTACGAAAGGCTGCAGAGTGCCTTGGATAGTGTCATGCTAACCAGGAAGATGGCACAGGTAACTAGTAAATACTAGTAAATAAATACTACACTCATAACACTATTTTCATGATTCACATCTGTTCCTCTTTGTTACAAAATAATTTGAAAGCAGGTAAATTTGACTTCAATCAATTTCCAGGGTCCATATTCGGAAATAAAGAAGCAGATGGACAGGACAGACCCACTTGCTCATCCATTACTACAATGGTGAGAACACCATCTAAACCAACATCGCACAGATATTTAATTCAATTTTATACACTTAACGTATGATTGTATCAGCATGTTTCTTAGGTATATATTCTGGTATTTGTTTGTATGTTTGGCAACAGGATTATAGCAAGCAACAGATCACACATTGTCAAGCTTCCACTGAACAGGGTATGAGAGAGTAGTCTATGTACAGTAGCTGCAAGTGCTAGGACAGTAGTTGACTGTATTTAACTAGTTGCCGGGTTTTACAGTTAATATTAGATGGTTTGAATTTACAAGCTGTTTTATATTGATATTTCATTCATTCCATTTTTTCATCACTCAATAGCAACTGAAGTTTATGCACACACCCCACCAGTTCCTGCTGATCAGTAGCCCCCCTGCCAAAGAGGCTCGTTTCCAAACTGCCAGAAAACTCTATGGCAGCACATTTGCTTTCCAGTGAGTAAGATCAAAGCCATGTCAACACTCATATATAGAATGTGATCTTGGCTTTACATGTTCAGACCTTAATCTCTCTTATTCTTTCTTCGCTCAGTGGTTCCCACATTGAAAACTGGCATTCTATATTGAGAAATGGACTAGTAAATGCCTCCTACACAAAGTTACAGGTATGAACAAAATTATTTGTAATTTTAGGATATTTAAAGGCCAAGTTCATAGACACAGTTTATGTCTAATATAGTTTTGCAATTAAGATTTCAATAGACAAGTATTTATTCTACAGCTAGGTATTTATTTATAACTGGACCAAAGTGTTGACTTGCTATATAACTTCTCACACGTTTGGGTTCTGTCCTATTTTAGCTTCATGGGGCTGCATATGGGAAAGGCATCTATCTGAGCCCTATCTCAAGCATATCCTTTGGATATTCTGGTAAGAATGCGCATTACAGTTTTTTTTTATGAATTAATATTCTGTGTACAGCAATTCCTTCATCACACTGTATATTACTATTGCTCAGCTCAATCATTTTCAGTTCTGGCCTGTCTGTAAAATGTATCCATCTTTGCTCAGAGATGGGTAATGGACAACACCAAATACCCACCAAAGAAGAACTCATAAAGAAATACAACCGAATAAACACAATCGAACAGGTACAGTATGATTCAAATTTGTCCAAATTTACACCTCCATACACTTCCAACAAGGGTGTCCTCTCTCACCTTTCATTATCTCATCTTACGTTCTCTTCTTCTCTTAGGAACATCCAGGGCAAGCCAGGTTTCTGCAGAGCAGGAACCTGAACTGTATTGCACTCTGTGAGGGTAAATATGAGACATCTAAGATGCTATAATGTCAACAACAGCGCTGATTTAATAATACAATGTATGCATTCATGAATTCGTTTCATAAAAGGTGTTATATGTGTGTTATATGTCTAAACAGTCATAACTTCAAAGGACCTTCAGAAGCATGGGAACATTTGGATGTGCCCGATATCCGACCATGTGTGTACACGTTTCTTCTTTGTGTAAGTACTTCATGAAGCAGCAGAGAAATAACTGTGAACTTTATATCTCTCTTGTCTAAAACACTCAGCTTTTGTCTTTCTCAGGTATGAGAATGGTCAGGTGGGAGATGTTAACATCAACACCCAGGATGCCATGATCCAGAGGGAAATTATACAAGTAATTGAGAAAAAGTCTGGCTGACAAAACACATGTATGTGCAATGTGCGCGCACACACACAATTATTTCTTCCTGTCCTTGGTATTGTATGTTTATTCAGTCTTTGATAGATCAAGTGAAGCAACTAATCTCTTTTTTTATATTTATTTGTATTGACATTAGATGAACAGAGACATATTTTATGTTTTGCTGGATCATGCAACTGCAAAAGTTTTGTCTTTGTACAATATCTTGTTTTACAATCTATATGTAATTTAAATGGCATAATTGTTTACTGTAACCATGTGTTTTATAAAAATGTTTTGTAAGCATCCATTTTTTAATAAAAGCAATCTGCTGCAATAGATTCAAATCCTTACAGGATCAATGCGTTATATATTTGTGTCATACATGTGTTTTACCACAAGATGGGGGTGTAACCTTGTTTTTCATCAATAGTCAATGAAAACCCCATATTTATTATACTGACATTTCTACATCTATGAATAGGGAGTGTTCAAGCTGTGCATAGTGGGTGACAACTGGTGCATATAAAAGACCCATCTGTTGAAATGACCCCGTACGTAAATGTACCATATGTGTCATAAGAGTCACATTTGTGTGATATATAGCTGACATCGACAAAGCAAATAAACCAGCAGTATCAACCATGACGTTACGGTCAGGGTACATCTATTCAGTAATGGAAAATAGACATTCATGAGCACTCTGGGAACCTGTTGGGGACCAATTGTATCATACAACTACAGAGAGAACAACGTGCATATGATGTGTGTGTGTGTGTGTGTGTGTGTGTACATGATCGCGTATGTGCAGGTATGGGTTGTATTTGCTCTGATCTACACTGACACCACAACTCTGTCCTCAGTGTGCGAGCCAGTGAATAATTTGCAGTACATACCATTCTGTGAGGCAGAAATGAAACATTATAACAGTGCACTGGTTCCATATGAGCCCCACAGCTGCCTCCTCCCTTGACTCAGTTCCTCTGAAGAAAGCATATGGAAACAGGTCTGTTAGCATCTGGAAACAGGTTTTCCCTTACAGGTTTTGCGCGCTATGATTCTCAGTGAGTTTTAACAAGAAGTAGCACTTCTAAGGCTTAATTGTCCTCACAGACATCTCTGATTCAAAAGAGGCATTTAGACATTGCCCACAACACAAATTATGTGGAAAGCATTTTCTGGGTCAACCCAGCAGGCTATGGGCTAAAGGGAGGAGAATTGTGAAGTTAGTGTAATAGCCCAAAGGCAGACATTTCTCAAAGACCATATGGCTCTCTGATGATAGTGCAGAAGGAAAAGTTGTCTTGAAAACCATACACTGTTGTTCTCACTGATATTTATTTACATTTTTTACTAAGAAATGCATTTTGCTGCTAAATCTGCAAAAAGGCACACTAAGAATGACAGCAAAATGGACGAAAAAAATTAAATTATAACAAAGAATTGTTTCAACTCCATGCCTCATTAAATCACATTAACTCATGTTTAATCAGCCATATATTTCAAGCAAGCACACAGAGAAATAAATTCTCTAAGCCCTTAAAGGTTCAACAAAAGCCTCTCTCCAAAAACCAACAAACTGGAATGCAACAGAAATTATTGAATGAAGCAAAATGTTGCATGTGCCTTTAAGAGCACTATGTCCCACTCTACATGTCTCTCTCTGAGCCTCATATGTGTTTGTTGGCATCAGCTGTCCTCAGTGCTGAATAGAGCAAGGACATCTTTTCCTTCACATCTATTGGGTTAGAGGAAGAAGTGCCTTCTTCATTCTCCTAGCTATCATCATACTGCTCAGAGAACAAAATTGAATTGTACTATGGATAGAGGACAGAAAGAAGATCAAGATAAGTTTGGAATATAAAGGTCAACTTTTAGTTTATTTTTCTAAATCTACATCATACCTCAAGGGAGGTATACAAATAATCTGAAGCTGCATTCTTCCTTATTATTTCATTGCTTCTTGAGAAATTGCTGAACCCAGGGGGCAGATGAAGATTTCTAATGCCACAAGCAGCATTGTTATGGACCCAGTATCTACTTCAGCCAACGCTATTATCCCATCTTCATCTTCGCCTTCAAAACTGGACCAGAGCAACTTCAGGAGAGTCAGCTGCACAGAGGACACCAGTCCCTATCCCATCCCTGGACTAGCAGCAGACATCCTGCACATGCGAGTGAAAGAAGGAAGCAAAATCCGCAACCTACTGAGGTTTGCAACAGCTCGCATGCAGGGGGAGGGAAAGGGCAGAGATGGGATGACACTGAGACAGGTGGTCTTCACAGGATCAGGCAGGGGAGTCACCAAGACTATCACCTGTGTTGAGATCCTGAAACGTAAAATAGGAGGGCTGCACCAGGTGTCCAAGCTCTACTACAAGACAGTGAATGAGGTTTGGGAGAGTCTACAACATGGAGTACCAGGTATAACCATGCATAGGACAGTCCCTGCCATCAGTATCCTGCTCTCCAAAGACCCACTGGATCCCCAGGAGCCTGGGTACCAACCCCCTCAACCCCTCAATATTCCCTCAGAGGAAAAGGAGAGACATAGAGCTCTGCTGAGGCCACCTTGCAGTCCTTCCTCACAGAACATGCTGTGTGATGCCAAGAGAGCATGTCTGGATGACTGGAGTTTAAGTTCACCCTCAACTTCCACAATATGACTCAACACTGTTAAATTTCAGAAATGTGACAATATGTATTATGCTTAGTCAGAAGGTAATTTAACATGATGTTTTTGCAGTTTCAAGATCTAATAAACCGAGTAAGTATACATCTCATTTTCAATTTTATAATATAAGCCAGTGCAGGGAGGCTAAAATTGGAGTAATCTGATCTTTTCTTAGTGCCTGTTAAGAGCCTGCGTTCTGAACCAGTTGCAAATGTGAGAGAGTTTCATGGCTAATCCCAGAATATAGTGAGTTGCAGTAGCCAATCAATAGGAAACGTCACCACTTCATAACTTCTCTGGTCTTAAATTAATTGTCAATGTATCAGGTTGTTCCAGGTTAGTTTCTCTGGCTTCTAACTTTGGGAAAGGGTTATTAATGCCTACAAACATTAATTGAACTCTCTAGGATCATAACATCATATGGTCATCGGTCAGGTAAAATATTTAAGTTCAAATGAAATATTATGTAAAGGCACACATTTCCCATTTCGGTGCTTAGGAGTGTTTCATTGAAACTTAAACCTCTTAACAGGGCGTTTTGCAGAAAAACAAACCTGTTATGCCCATAACCTTACACATGTCCCAAAACTGTGAAAAAGTTTTACAGGCATCCATTTTGCTCCAGAGTTAATGACAGTTTGGTAGTTGGAATCAGTCCTCCAAGTGATGTCATCTGGCGAACATTTATTCTGTATTACAGTTAAACACAACTCAGTGAAATTATGAAAATGAAAGAAATAATGCAGCCTAAAACTTTACAAAGGAATACTTAAAACAACTATAGTTTTCAAATAGATAAGTTGTTTTGGTGGAGTAAATAGAGCAATGTAGAAACTCATAGCATAGCAGAATATTACAAGCAAACAAAATCAAAATGTCCACAATAAGAAAAACACTAAACAAGAGTGGTAGCATGGGATTATACCAAGGAGGAAGCCATTGCTTTCCACAAAAAAAAACATCACTCCCCATCTCAAGACCACCTGCTTGTGCCACAAAGGTACTGGAACAATTTGAACTTTTTGGCAAATGGGCACAAGCCTATGTTTGTCGGAGAAAAAAATATTGCATACAAACAGAGAAACCTCATCCAAACGGTGGAGGGATGATCATGGTTTGAGGCTACTTTGCTGCCGCAGCACTTGGACGGCTTGCAATCATTTAGGGAACGATGAATATGAATGAACTGAAACAGTTCTGTAAGAAGGAATGGTCCAAAATACCTCCTCATGTTGTGTAGGTGTAATCAGCAACTACAAGAAATGCTTGGTTGAGGTTGTTGCTGCTGAAGGAAGTTCCACCAGTTACTAAATCTCATGGTTCACATACATTTTCCAAGCTGTTGTTTGGACAATATGTTCAATAAAGACATGTAAAAGTACAATATATTTGTGTTATTTGTTAAATCACATTGTTTATATATTTTATGACTTAGATGAAGATCTGACTATATTTTAGGAACCATTTACACAGGAATGCAGGTCATTCGAAAGGTAATTTCTGTGGTATACTTTTTGACCTATACTAGCTGCATGTACTTTGTATGGTATTCTTCTTAAATGTATTATAGGATTACTACATGTATTTTCTGTGGGTGTAATACTGTATGCATGACCATGTCCATATTGGTTAGCCTGAGTATCATCCTGTTTGCGGTCAATCTTTCAACTCATCTTCAGATGGAGATAGCCAAGACAAATGTATGGCACTGGTAAGTACTTTTATTTCAACGTCAATGTCAGAACGGCGTTCCTATTGTAGGTCAACAATACAAAACACCAATGAGCGAACTTTCGTTTGTACATGCGCAGTACGGAGATCATCTATGTGGGTAGCAAAGCAAGTTAGCAACATCCCCTCGCCAAATCTCATCCGTTCGTGTCCGCTAGGCTAGTGGTAGCTTCCCCGCATCATGCTCAGAGCCGCCGTCCGACTTTCAGTCTCCGGTGTCCGGAGTTTAACCCGACCTGGATGTCAAGGTATTTGATCATTCTGCTATCATTTGACTATGCTTTCTTGTTTGACCAGGGCAACGTTTGAATGAAAATCTGTGTCGCTGTCGGCACATTGCGGCGCCCAGCTGGGCTAATGCGTTAGCTAGCTAACATTAACGTTAGCTTAGCTAACGTACTAAAATGCTCACTGCACAGTTAAACGTAATAGTGTTTGAATTGATTGACAGGATTTCGTTCAATATAGACATTCGTTGTACGCTTAACATGTGTGTTTTTCATTGAACATGTTCTAGTTCAATTGATTGTACCTGTGTCCTTGCCATGACCCACTTGGAAGGCTCAGAGTCGGGCCCTGTGTGGCTGTCGTGCATTTGCTATTAGCTAACTTGCTAGGTTACTTGCAGCTAGTCAGCTGGTTGCTATATTCTTTACTTAAGGCATAGTTGGGTACAGTAAGTAACTATCTTGTATCATTGAGTAAGTAACGGTAAGAAATCTTAAGTTACTCTTATATTGTCATTTTGGTTTGGCCAAAACTTTGCTAGCTAGATTTGCTTTAGTTGTGTGTGTGTGTGTGTGTGTGTGTGTCACACTAACGTTATACAGGTTGGCTAAATTAGACAATGTTAGATCTAAGCTGGATAAAGTGTTAACTTGCTAGTACAATACACTTGAATTATGTCCCAAGTTCGAAGACACACGTTTTAAGTGCCCTGCGGGGCTGTCAATGTATATCCAGCC
This sequence comes from Gephyroberyx darwinii, assembly GCA_900660455.1. Classification (NCBI taxonomy): domain Eukaryota; kingdom Metazoa; phylum Chordata; class Actinopteri; order Trachichthyiformes; family Trachichthyidae; genus Gephyroberyx; species Gephyroberyx darwinii. The sequence goes on from CABFOQ010052278.1 coordinate 47,077, forward strand.
TGGTAGGTAGGTCAGTGCATTGGCAAGGGTCCAGCTGGAGTACATTTCTAGACAGCAAGCAACCTTTACCACTTCACTGAGCGTAGATATCCTTGACTGTGTGTGATTTGTACTTCTGCAGTAGTCGACACTAGATGCCACTGTGGGTGATGACACATTTCTCGAATTGGCCATTCTGTTTTGTTTTCGTTGTGTAGCTCCTTTGGCCTCAAGGTGTTACTCACATGGGAAGCAGGAGACAGATGAGGAGTTTGATGCCCGCTGGATCACTTATTTCAACAAGCCAGACATTGATGCATGGGAACTGAGAAAAGGTAAGTGCAAGAAATAACAAAATATAAATCTTCACAGCAGTATAGTTAACATTGTGGAATTGAAATAGCCCAGTGACAGATGTGTCAGATGTTAAATTCAGTCCATCACTTCAAACAATCTATTACATTGCAGGGTTCAACATTAAAGGACTTCACCTACTTTTTGGAAAATTTGCTCATTGGTCAGCTTGCCTTTTATATACATGCCTGGTTGGGCCAGTAGATCTAGAAGTTCTACTTGCCCCTAGTACATTTTCACTGTACCAGCAACCAAGAGTGAAATTATAAATTTAATTTATTACTACAAAATGTTCACAATATAAGATGGCAACATGACTTAAAATAAAAGTTATGGTAAGTTGAGGTGGTGACCAATCTGATTGGTCAGAAAGAGCACAACAGAGAGAAGATGCGAAGATCACATGATTACTAACGGGTGGGAAATGCTAAGACCAGAAACTTTTTGGGACTGGCTGACCCAGCACTGGCCCAAGCTGATGTCTTACTGACACCGGGCAATCCTTATTGTCGAACCTCACATTAGAACATAGACAGCAAGTAATTCTTCAAGTAGTGTTTGAAATCAGTTTGGTTCCCAAAACGGCATCCAAATGTGGATAAAGATTTGCTCCATAAGTCAATTTTAAGTACACAAGAAAGGTTTGAAATATACAAGTTGGGCATTCAACCTCTAGAAGACCTAAGCTTTGACAAAACATGAGGCAGAGGTGGAACAAATTAAATAGAAGATAGATACTTTATTGATCCCTGGGGGGGAAATTCTATGGCTAATAATGAAAATGTTGATATTGCCTGCCTTTCAATTGATGAATGTGATTCCATCTTTCAGGGATGAACACATTGATCGGGTATGATCTGGTACCTGAACCAAAGATTCTTGAAGCAGCTCTAAGAGCCTGCCGGAGGTTAAATGACTTGGCTAGTGCTATCCGAGTCTTGGAAGCTGTCAAGGTGAGAGAAAACAAAGTAATGAATTTTGTTCATGATTTACCTATTAAGGAAAAAATGGGAAAAAGGGAAAATTTGCGACCCAACATTTTTGTAGTTGATAGACATCAATTGGTGAGGATTGGAGTATACTATTTACTGTTGTTTCTTCAGGACAAAGCCGGCCCCCACAAAGAGATCTACCCATACCTGATTCAAGAGCTTCGACCAACTCTAGATGAACTTGGAATCTCCACACCTGAAGAGCTGGGTATTGACAAAATATAGAGGAGTAGGTATTTCAATTGACTTATCAGCTATATATTTTTTCAGATTCATCACAAGATGTCATTCTAACAGGAATTCTGTTGTTTGTTTCTTCCAGTTCTCTAACAATGGTGGATAACCCCGGGTCAAGAAACCGTGTACTTATACCTTTGCCTCATATAATGTGTGATATTTAATTTGGCCTTTATTAAGTTCTTTTGCTTGTAAAATATTGATGAACCTAATAAAGGAAAAATGTATCTTTGAGTGGGAGTGTTTGAACATAAAGTCTATGTTGCGCTAATAGACTACAAAAAGTCAATCATGACAGTACATGTAGGTGTCTTTCTAGTGTTTCTGGGAATTCTAAGGCGGCTCATGTTTTGCCACCAGGCAGCAGCATTTTGGCATGAATGTAAAAATCATTTTACTGTATTCTAGAATCTGTGACATCTGTTTTCATTTCAGGGAAAAATTATATGTTGGTAAAATAAACTTGTTCATATGGCACATGGGTTCCAAGTTATTATCACTGGAGAATTAGGATATTAAAGATGACTACTCAATTTTAGAATTCAGTTATTTTCTTGGCCAAAGACAGTCAAATTTTGGGAACAATTGTCATTGTCATGGCAACCTTTTGAGTACTGTCAGTAGGACTTGAGTATTTTGAAAAAATAATGAATTTAGTATGCTATTTACTGAAATACTGCAATATATATCCATTCTGGTCTTAACCATTAATACTAGCTTTGCTGATGTGAGCAGAAAATGCCACCAAGCTTATGTAGTCAAATATTTGAGGGTCAGGCCAATAGGCCTACAGGGTAAATCAAATAATTGTGGTTTGACAATTCAATTTCAATGGATGTATTCAGACCCAAATTAGTTGATTATTTGATTAAATAAGCTATAATTGTGTAGTTTTTGGAGGTCACTGGAGGGTTTTAGATTTCGTGAAGCACTTCCAGAGATTTCACAATTTGAAAATCTTTAAAGAAGGCATGCAAGCAAATCATTGGTTTGCAAGGTAGGAGTGACAGCTGATTCCTGCCAATTGAAAGATATACAGCTGTACCTCCCCACCCTGCTTATCCTCTACCTGTGGCACACTGGCAGGTCATTTTGATTCAGGTTGTGACTGGTAGAAATAGTCATGCAGCTATGAGAAGAACGACATGAAAGACATGAAAAGGAAGTTATATTACTGATGCAGAACCACAGCGGTCTAGTTAATGGGCTTGGAGCCAGAAAGGCTTAAGTAGCAGTTTGGGTGAACATATCATTTTAAAGCTCTCGATGATTGTGATCTAGTATCCAAACTACTTTGTTGAAATCCAAAACTAAATTAATCAAGAGTTAAACTGACAATGACAGGAAATGCACCTTATAAATGGAACAGACTGCAAAGTAATTTCTTAATTTCTTGCCACCCGTCAATGATCTTAAATTGATATCTCACTTTTTCTATCATTGCTTTTTATCATATGTCCCTGTGTTGCTGAATTCTTGAATGCATGAATGTGACTGAATTTCATTACTTTCAGATGTATTAAAAAGTGAATGTAATATGTGATATAATGCAATATGAGTGTTACTTAGGCTATATCACTTGATTTTGATAGTCAACGCCAATATGCCATTTTGCGCTGGAACTTACATACAATGAAACAAGAAAAGGTACAAAAAAGAAAAAACAGAGCAATGTAATACAATAAACTATTAGACATTATTGTAAAAAATGAATAGAAAGTTCATCCCATGTGTTAGTGAATTTTTAAATATTTTAGAATGGCAGGAAATTAGTTTTCAAATTTTTAATTTTTTCTGCCCCCCCATGTTGACTCCATGGCTATGGCCTTGCTGAATTGTGTAATTTATGAATGTTTTTGTTCTCAGGTATTTTGAAAAAGACATCTGTAGATCTCAATGAGATTACCTGATTAAATAGATATATACTTTATATAGGATAAATGGGGGGAAAAAATGTGGTTAAAGTTAAGTAAAGCTTGATTACTATGGATTCACTGCCTTGGTATGTTTCCTGTCCTGTGGATTTTGCTGCAACCCTATAATCAGTCTGCTCAAGCCAACAGCATCTGTCTTGATCTTTTTATGGAGGGGTCAGTGCTCTAATGAGCCATTCCCAAGAAAACTGAAGCATGGTCACAAACAACGATGTTCAAAACATGCACATCAGAGGTTTACAAGGGTGCCAAAATTGCAGTTAAAGTAGGCTTTTTTTTCAGGCCCTTCAGGCCCCTTTTTGGGCCCTGAAAGTTTCCTCCCTTTTCACTCATAAGTAGCTTGCTTTGAGCTAAATGCAGAGTTTGGCTCAAAGCAAGGCTCTAATCTATGAGACTATTAAATTTATTTAGTCCTGCTACAAAGTAGATCAAAGTAAAGGGGAGTTAATATTGAACCAGGATAGAACCCAAAATTATTTTCCATTCATATGAGTCTATGTTGTGAAATAAAGCTCATTTGGCAGTAACCCTTCAGAAGGGAATAACATGCATGGGTTCAGTATTATGGTGAGTTTTTTCCTTATACGTCTACATCTATTGTGAAGTGGGTGGGTAGAACCGGAGAAGTGAACTACGAGGCAGCGCTACATGCACAAGAAAGCCCACTTTACGAGCTTACGCATGGGGCGGGCCTTTCATTCATCCAAGGTGGGGGTGTAGGCCACTCAGTCAAAGACAATCAAAGATATTTGAGTTTCCATGCGCAGTGACCAACGAGGTAAAGCTCGGGCATTATTACCCCTCCTCCCCTACAGCTCCGACCACTCTTAACCTCCACACTGACGGGATTTTTAAATCACATTTGATCGGAGGAATCTTCTTCTATTAAATATTTGGTCATGCAATGTGACTTGTTTTTGGAAGAAAGAAGGGGAAACTAGATAAGACCTGTGGGTGGTGATGGATTACTCAAAGGCGCAAATGGTGAGTGTCGACCGACTGTTTGGCAAAGCTTCCGCTCGTGTTTGTTACAGTAACAAAGCAAGTGACGAGTCATCTAGAAGTTATCAGGAATATTTGCACTCATAGAAAACGTTTTTATTTTTTATTTTTTATAAAGCTGGGGAATAGCTGAGGTTGAGCGTATATACCCAATACATGTTTACATTTATCAGGTTTTAGGAAAGCAATTGACTTTTAGTTAAAAAAAGATTTGCGAAAATAATTGCAGTTTTGTTCTTCGATATTTTAAAATAGATTTGATCAAATAGGTCCACGGAAAATCTTTAATTTGAATTCCCTTTATCAATTCATTCTCAAGTAAATTAATGGATGTTTCTATTTTTTATTTCAAGCCTACTTTGGTCTACTTTGATCTACTATGTGTATTTTGTGGACCTAGACAGCCTGTCTTGGAACAATTTTCACTTTGAATTTGAATACAAATTTGTTTGAAGCCGAAAGCAAACTTGTTTAACTTGGTCTGTATGTAGCTTTGGCAATAATTACAGCCGAGGAAGAATTGATGCAGGAAAATGTAAAAAAAAAATCACTTCCATCTGTGCATGGCTAGTAGACATGGGATATTCTCAAAGTAATTGTTTCCCCTACAATCAATTCTTTTTATTACCCATAGCCCAGCTTATCTGAGGAAGTAGGTTCAGGAGGAGCAGGGTGCCACCAGGCCAGTCCTGTTGGGGTGAAGCTGGAGGCTGTAATGGAGCAGCTCCAGAGGCAACAGGAGGCCAAGCTGGAGATGGACCGGCAAGAGAAATATCATCGTCAAGCCCAGCTCCTATTTTCCAAGCATGTTGCTGCAGCAAGGACCACTGGTTCCAGACTAGACTCAACCTTCTTTGGCAAAGGGGGAGATGGAGAGACTTATCAAACTGCAGACAGCAATCTGAGCAGTATAGATCCAGAGCTTGAAAGAGAGGAGGGAGATGACGGTTCAGACGTGGATGATGATGATGATGAGCGGGAAATACTGGAGCCTGAAGAGAATGATGAGGTGGAGGAAAAAGAAGAGGAGAACAGGCCACAGCACCAGGCGAAGAAGCCTCGACTCCAGCAGGATCCAGCCTGTGTTACCCCTTTCTCGCTCCCTCCTTATTCCACATCCCACTCACCTGCTGTCAAGCAGTTGGCCACCTCTCCACCTTCAGCTCTAAAACAGGAGCCTGATGATAAGGATCTGCTGTCTCCTATGGGCCAACACTCCTTCACATCACCCAATGGATTTGCTGATTGGGGCTATGATGAGCCATTTAAACAAGTAAGTTTTCAGTGTGGGATAGGATGATTGTATTTTGTTTCTTTAATTTACTTTTTAATGCCTTTTAGAATGGTAATTATGTCTCCAAATAGAATTGAGCCAGTGCATCATTTTATCACATTTTTCTTTTTATGTCTGTCTTGGTCCCTGCTGAGAGTTTGGCACACTGCTGCCTGGTCTGTCACATGTACTCTCACATGTGGTGTAAGGAGCGTGGTCCTTTGGCAAGGAGCCCAAAAACATTAGTGTTTATTTAACTAGCCAGGCGAGAGAGCTCTCCTTCAGCTGTGCTTCACCTCATGTCCTACATTTTGAAAAAGGCTCTTGCCGCTGGCTAAGCTAATTGGTCTTGGCCATGGTCTAAACCTGGCTGTTCAAAGCAGCTGTTTGAAGCCTAACATAGATGGGGTCAACATAAGAACAGAAGATTAAGGAAATGTCCTCCCATGCATATTTATGGGCAAGGTGCTGAATTAAAGTGTTGTATTGTAAGGAGTTGCTAGGTAGGGCGAAGGCTAGGCCTTCTGGCTTCTTCACTCACATTGCATCAGCCAGATCCCCTCTATATCTGTAAAAAAAAAAAAACTATTGAGGTCCAAGGGAACATTTATGAGCATTTTACTGATCTAAGCTTCATCTACATTCTCAATGAACAGCTTTGGTGTTTATTATCGTGTTTCTAGATAATTGCTAGGCCCAGAACAATCCACTGCTGTAGCTCAGTGGACACCTTTGCATAATTTAACTGTCGCTTGGCAACACTTATTGGCAGCTTGATCCAACCGCCAGTAATCAATATATTATACTGCTACTGGAGTGAGATTGCTAGTTTTCGTCTTCTCAGCCCAACACACACAATCTGTGACACATTCAAATATATTTGTTTTGGTTAAAGAACAATCATGAGCAGAGCTTTGCGGGGGTCAGAAATGGTTTGGGTTGTGCCACTTCCTTTGCTCTACCCACCAGAAACACCCCAGATTTAATGTGAATCCATGTTCATCATCTGAGGAGACCTTCCAATGGGGCCTTGGAGGAGACAACAGAGTAATGCTTTTGCTCAGGGTGTGTCATATGTTCAGCTTGAGATACTTTTATCTAGCACGGAGGATTGTAGAAGGGATTGTGTGGATCCGTTCGTTACTGTTCGTGATTGTTTGTAGTATTGAACCTATTGCTGTTTATCTTTACATAAAAGTTGGCATGGAAAGCTGGTATATGTTTGGCTTTAGCATTGTTAGAAGTGTATGAATATTATGGTGTTTTGCAAGCTTTACTAAAATGGTGGGCAGCATACAACCATACTAGGCATAACATTTGTTTACCACTACGCCTAAAATGTAAAAGTACCTCTCTCCCTTTCCATTAAATGCAGTGTTTGCTTAGCTTATTTTTAGAGAATTGTTTTTAAAACAAGACCATTTCTAATGGTTGACATAAATGCTGTGTGTTATGCATGCAAATGTCTTCACTTGTTATTTATAGCCTGAGATGGGATCCTTTGCTAGTTATTTGGCATGGCTGTAATCTTTTACTCTTGCTTTCTCTATATTTTACTTTCTGCCTCACTTAATTGGATAAATAAGCATCTTGGAGGAATTTACTATACAAGCCTTGCCACACTGGACAATCATTGTTGAAACCTTGTGTGTATTGTGACCCCAAACCCTTAAATCTGTAGCATCGGCAATTATTTTGACTTAGACGGGAGACTAGAGGCCCTATAATTTGATTTGGATTAAAGATATCCCCCCTGTGGTTTAATTCAAATGTGTGTCACTGGATCTCTGCTGGAACAGCTGCACCAAAATAACAAAGCTCATTACTAGAGGTACTTTCCTTTTTTATGGAAAGCATTGTAGCAAATTATATTTTATCCAGTGCATTAAACCTATACATTATTTAGTAGGGATTCACTGCATTGAGAATTTTGTATATTGTTAGGCCTCTTCAAATGAAGTCACAATTTCTTTTTCATTTGGATTGGTTGAACAAACATATCTACAGAAGTTAAGTGAAACTGAATTTCACATTTTAATCATGTTTTGAATTATAGTAATTAGTGATAATATTATAAATATGTGAAAATATATGATATGTATAAAATGTATTCATAAAGTATTAAATAAAAAAATAAAAAAACAGTTTTCAAAAGTTAACAAAAGAAAGCACTCTTCCTGGCCTACATACTGAATACTATCTGGATTCCCATGGCTAGATGTGTGAAAGCTCTGTGAGCAATTAACTAAAAGGTCTTTGTTAATACACAGTAGGTCTCACTTGCTCATCAATAAGGGGGGAAGGGATTTATTTTCACTTGACCAAAAGACTGAGATGTTTATCTACCTTTCCATCAATAGGGTTGCTGCTGGGGGAGTAGAAGTCCCTTTATTAGAAGGGCCAAGCTGAAGCCATTAGATGTGTCAACAACTCTAACACCAGGGTGACTTCATGGGGGGGTTGGGGGTGGTTTCTGTGTAAAACTCTAAAGTGGATGTGTAGCATTTTACAGCCAGCACAGCTTAAAAAACAAGTAGGACAATGTTTCTTTGTCTTTACTGGCAGCTATGACAATGTTATGTTTCTATATAAACATGAATGAAAGCCAATTGTTGGTGCATTTTATAGCTCAAAGACTGACCTGATGTCATCATGAGCCACAATGGATCTGATCAGGTTACCATACCAAGCTTTTAGCGGATGGAGTAATGTCTCTTGAGTACAAATTGAGAAATGTAAATATGGAGTAAAGAAAATCTGTCTAAAATATGAGGAAAGACAACCAATAACCTATTATTTTGTATAATTGCAAGCACAAAAATGTAAACAATTGGGAGAAACCTTTGTTTGTGTCAAAAGTACAGTAACAAACAGTGTGTTGATGTCTAAAGCACACGTATGTTTTGATGTGGAACATGTCTGTGAGCAATGAGCTGTTCATTCATGTACGAATACAACTTTCAGCAATCAAACTAGTAGTAGATATGTAAGAGAAAAACACCAACTAGTTAAAATATAATCCTCAAAGAAATTGTAACGTCATCTTCGGACATAAATGTCAGTGACTGTAAAGATAGAAGAAGCCATCATATGTGTTTTTAAATCCATCATCTTTTATTCCCATCCTTTCATTATGGGGGTCTCGGTACGAGGTAGGGGAACAATACATCTCAGCAGGCTTTTCCACACTGTTGCACACACTAGTCTCCCACTGCTCTCCACTCACATTCTTTAACCTTTTAACTGTCAAATAGCATGTAAGGGAGGGAGGCATAATGTGTCACATTAAACTACGTAATGAGCATGGTGGCTTTCATTAATCTCCCTTTTACTGTGCCTGGGTTTTAACAGACACTCCCCCGAAACAGATGTCTTATTCTATACACTGGCAGCAAGTCTCACACCAAGGCAATACAAGAAGCTAGATGCTCACATTGCCCAGCTGTGCAACTGTACTGCAGGATATAGTCTGGTAGCGGTTTTAGTAGTGGGAAGAGAACAAAGTCCAGCGGCCTTGAACAAAACACAACACATAATATGAAGCTTTAAATAGGAACAGTATCGTATGGAGGACACAATGTCCAAGTGCGTGTTTCATTGTAATTTCCATCTGTTGCCTTATGCATAACATTGAACTATTCCCATAGCTTGATGTCAGTAAAAATAAAAGTAACATAACATGCCATTTGGTGCTGTTCAAATCCAAAGTGCAAAGTAGTATGGGTTGATAAGTTGGAATTGAACTCCTAAACTTGGCAGCCATACAGGACCATAGAAAGTAGACCAGGGAGGAATGGGAGAATCCGGCAAACTGGATGTTTACCGAATATTTCTTTCTCCTGGTGTATTTACAGAGGGGAAGTGCTATCTGGGCCGAGGAGAATGATGGCGGGAAAGCAAGAGGAGAACCATCCAGAGACTTTGCCAAGGTGAGCTGATTTGACAGTTAGTCTATACATAGTATATGCCTGAAATGAGTATAGTGAAATTTGATTAGCTTGCTGCTGCTGCTGATGGTTTTCAACTTGCAGCTTTATGAACTGGACAATGACCCAAACCGGAAGGAGTTTCTTGATGATCTGTTCATCTTTATGCAGAAACGAGGTAAAGACTGAATTTTCTTCTTTTTCTTGAGTCTTGTAAATTTTGCACATCCTTGTTTTTTTTTTTTGAAGAAACAATTCAAGGTTTATTTAGACACAATGTGTTTGGTAGCCTAGCTCTTTATTGTGTTTGCAATATCATTTTCAGTCTTTATTGGAGGGACTGTCAGTCACTGTGACTGATTTATACCTGCAAGCTGAAAGCATCCTGAGGGAGTCATGCAACATTTTATTCAACAATACATTTTGTGTTGCAGACAATTAGTTATATTCTTTTGTTTAAGTGGCTTTTCTTTGACCACTCTGTGCTTGTGAGGTTAACAATAAAAATGGTTAAGGTGATACAAAATTATTTAAAAATGTTTGCGGTCTGAGCTCAATTAATGTGCTCAGAAAAAGTGGAATTTTATGTGAAAGTCTAAAATACAAGTAGCATAAAAATCTAACTTGGTAAAGTATTCACCTCTTTATATGTATTATTATCATATAAATGACTAGAACTTTGTTCAAGTTTACACTTGAAATTAAATTTGCTGCTTTTCATAGATCCCCAACAAAGAAATTGACAGATGTTTAGACATACCTCAGAAGTACAACAAAATGTGCAGGAAGTAAAGTGAGCGAACACAAGCAATGGCTGATACTGGCAAATTTACAGAAAGCAAAACAAACAGTTTTTCGGCCCACTATGGCATGTAAACAAATTCCAAGCTTGACAGGTTCAATGTACAACTCTGAACAGTCTACTAGCATGAAAAGTAAACAAGGCTTATTACTAAAACCTTCATTTAACTATTGTGTTATGGGAAAAAACAAATTGTAATGATTGTTTCTAGTTTTGTTTATGGCATGTTAAGGGGCTACATTAGGCTCATTGGCTTGTAGTCAAAACATTTGGAAAATGACCTCATAGTTTTTGCCTCGAAAGTTCATAAATGCAGATGTTTCAACATAAAGTACATTTTATTACAGAAATGCAGCTGAAATGTGTTTATTTTTTTAAAATTTTGTTTATCACAGACATGCATTCCTGCTGTCTTACAAACAATATATTTTGTTGAAAGCATCAATGTTCGTGTTGTCTAGCTGTGGAACTTTTATTACATGAAAACGAATCCCAATGTGTCAAAAGTAGTTGTAGTCAGGTACCGCTCTGTCAGAAAAATGTACTCATTTGGGCAAAAGAGGTCATGGTAGGTTTAAGTGTGCCATGTGTTCTTTTAAAGTAATAAGTAATCTTCTTCCTGCAACTGCTGTTGAGCCCCCTTCATTAATTGGCTTTATTCCAAGGCAGGATTGGTAGGGTTAGCTGTCAATCCTTAGATTGGCAGGCACTGCTGGCCCTCACCCCTCCCCCAGTTCTCAAAGCAATGCAATAGAGCTGTTGTGTGGCTTTATCTCCACCCCCCTCCATTTGAAGTAAGCTTCATTAGTCAGGTCTATCCACACAGATTACATGCTGCCCCACTTTACCTAATCTTGACCTCAGGTGGGCAGGTTAGAATTGCGTACATCTGCCTGCTTCCCCTCCTCCTTGTCCATTGTGGCTGTAGTTTTGCAGGGGAACCTTGTTTATCCCAACTCCTCATTCAGAAGAATGAAATGTTTAGAACAGTGATTTTCGTTGATTCTGGACATTATTCAATATTTGAAAATGCATGCACATATTATTTAATTCTCAATACACTCAACTTGCTAATTAAATCCATTTGTTGCATTTTCAGCTAGGAAATGCAACCTATTACTTACAGCCCATAGCCGATTAACCTCATTATGCCCATATAATAGACCAGAGTTTCTTAAGATTTAGACAAACAAAGTTGTACTGTAGTCCTGCTTTCATCATACTATTACCTGCGTATACATTTGCAGACTAAGACTACATTCGTTATACCCATGTTATACTAATGCTATACCATTTGCTTTTAACTTTACTGATCAAAACTTTACTCATCACCTTGAGTTCATAGATCTTTAGTTGCATTGGGCACAGGCATGTCTGGCTATTTTGGCATCCAGCTCTTAATCCACAAGAGCCAGAGTTTCTTGATACTTTACTGCAAAAAAAGGTGGACTTCCATCTCTCAAACAGCAATAGAAATTCACATCTTTCATTGTCTTCAACCACCCATTCATTCAGGAACTCCTGTGAACCGCATCCCCATCATGGCCAAGCAGGTGCTGGATCTGTACAGGCTCTACAAGCTTGTGACAGAGAAGGGAGGCCTGGTGGAGGTCATTAACAAGAAGATCTGGAGAGAGATCACTAAGGGTCTCAACCTCCCCACCTCCATCACCAGTGCAGCCTTCACCCTCCGTACCCAGTAGGTGTCGCTCTGATTTGTAACAGAAAAGCTCAAACCTGACGGACATATTTTTAGAAAAGGTTGTAAAATGTGGACTACATTTATATAATACAAGGAGATTACATTTCTAGATTCTTAAGCTCTGCTAGTGTGGACAAGGCTTGAACATATCTGTAGTGTAAATCTGGAGCTTCACTTATAGTGAAGGGGATGTTGACTTTAAGGATGCTCAAATTATACTCAAATTAGCTTTACTTTATAGTGCTACTAATTTGCACCAGAAAATGTGCTCATGCTCCCAGAAAATCACCACAGGCGCTGAGTGTCCACACATTTGTTTTTTTTTGTCAAATGCACAGCTGAAGGAAGTGTTGCTAATTGAAATCACAGATCAGTCTTGGCTCTCGCGACTAGCTTTGGCCTTTTTTGAGTGTTGAAAAATGATGTGGTTTAGATAGCAGCTGAAAGACCTCATTCAAATTCCCAAACTTTTCCATGTAGGTATATGAAGTACCTATACCCTTTTGAGTGTGAGAAGAAGGGGCTGAGTTCTCCAGGTGAGCTACAGGTGGCCATTGACAGTAACCGCAGAGAAGGCAGACGTCCCAGCTACAGCAACAGCCTGTACCGCTACTCTTCCTCACCCAGCACGACCCCCCACTCCCTGCTCTCTTCCCCCAAGATGCAAACCACCCCCACTGGACACAATGGCCTGAATTCATCACTCAGCCCATCTTTCAAGAGAAACACAGGTTTGTGTTTGTGTTGTGTTTAAGTGTGTTATGTTTAAGTCTACCTTGTGATGGACCAAGTACTTGTGCCCACTGGTGCTGTAAATGCCCTCACACATTTTGCTTTGTTTCCCACTATTATGTTTTCCTGATTTCATCCCTGTTTTAAATGACATTAAAAAAAAATCTTTCCTCTTTAATTTGCTGCATCAGATGACAATTCCACCCCCATACTACCCAGTAGGCTGCCCATGGCGCTGGCACTGGGGCAGCAGCAGCAGTTGGCACAAGCTGCAACCCTGGAGCATCTCCGAGAGAAGCTGGAGAGGGATGCTGAGGGTGGTGCAGCCAACGGTCCAGAGAGGAAGATGGTGAAGCTTGCAGAGGAGCAGCAGCGTCTTATGCAGCAGGCCTTCCAGCAGAATCTCCTGGCCATGGCCTCTCACTTCAACCCTATGAACCTCAAAATAAACAACGGCCATGGTGAGTTGCATTCACTGTGACTATACAGTGGGGTCCAAAAGCCTGAGTCCACTACGAATAACTCTTTTGTTTTATAATTTGTCAAAAACGAATAAAAAAATTTCTCTCAAACAAGATTACATACATTTCAAAAATGATTTAATAATTTAAAAATAAAGCATTAGCAGCAGTGGACTCAGACTTTTGCACCCCACTGTATGTACATACCATATGCTGTGCCTTATCATTACTGATCATGATGTAAGAAAGGACCACAAGATGTAGTGTTTTCTCAGCTTGCTGTGTAACACTTCTTTTTCCACCACAGAAAGCAAACAGGACTTGTCTCTGAGCATCTCCACTAATGGAGCTGCCAGTATCAGTGTATCTGTGGAGGTCAATGGCACCGTTTACTCAGGTGAGTCTTTAAATTGTCATAGCAAACACAGTTTGAGCCTTTAAAGCAAGGTGGAGGTGCCTTTGGGCCTGTTGGCAGGAACTAGTGCAGTAACTCTCAGATGCATGACAGTAGGCGGTGCAGAAAGGTGACTCCTTCAAAAGGGAGGAACTGCTTGAGTGAGCAAGAAATTGGGGAATTAATGCAAAAGAAAAAATCATACAGTACATGCTTAGTAATGTCGACATGTTTATCAGGACTGACACCCTTGTGCATGGATAAGCAAGGGTTTTCAACAGAAAATGTAATTTTGCTGTCCAATATGCCTCTAACAAGTGACCGAGGAGTACCAATGGACAGTTTTTCATTTTAATCTTCTTTCCCAACTGTAGGAACGCTGTTTGCCCAGAAGTCACCTCCAGCTCCTGTGGTGTCACAGACCATAACCCCTGCAGGAACAAGTGGTTTCAGTGCCCTCTCCTCACACAGCCCCTCCTCTTCCTCAAAGGGACCAAATTAGGGCTCACTCTTGGTGTTTAAATTCGTCATTAGTGAAATAAATGAGTGATAAACATACCTCTCTTGTCAGACAAGAAGTATACAAACTGTAACTGCATTGCTATCTAGTTGTACACATTTGGCTTCCCATTTGTATACATAAGCAATGCAGTCATTTGGGGAAATCAACTGTAACACACAAAGTAATTAGGACGTTTTGGAGCGTTAATGTGAGTCTTATCAGGAGGACATTGATATGTGACCTTTAAAAGCTTCTTAATTAATTGTAGATTCAGCTAACAGTTTACCTTAGTGCCTGTAGAAGCTATACTGTCAGTGCTCCACAGAAACCTTTGAAAACTCAAAGAAACTGGTCAGATTTCTTTCATTGATGCTCATGTGTTTTTGACCTTTTACATTGCACTATTAATGATTTGGCTTGGTCCCAAAATGATGAAATGTCCATTACATATCAGAGCTAATTAAACACAAAATCTGAGATGCAAGGTTTCTGCTAGAAACTGTATTTGGGATGGAAGTGATAGACTAGTTACCTCATTTGACTTTCCATGTTGGGAAGTAACTTTCTCAGGAATTTCTTCTGGACCAGGGTGGACTCATCACTGTTCACTCATCACTGTTGTACTGTATTTCATACTGTATTGCTGTGTTGTATTTTATACTGTGCCCAAACACAGAGAATGTAACTTTAATGACCTCAAGCTTTGATCTGTAGACCATTTTAACAACAGACCACTGAAACGGCGCTACCTCAGATATGCAGAGATATGTGGTACTTAATGCAGCATGTGTTGAAATTTTCATCTGCATGATTTGTGCTGAAATGTATTTGGACAATCAAGAAGACTATCTCTCATTGGAAACAAATGTCCCTATGAACTCAACACCTCGACAAACAAGCTTGATGTTAAAGCCTGTTTTGGTTCATGTATTTCCTATATAGACATGACTATGAGGAATAAAAAATCTCATGTGTGATGTATGAAGCCTGCGTTTTCTGTGACAAGTATCTGTGCTGTGTTGGCAAAATCGTTGGTGAAACATGATGATTTTGTATTTATGGGAATTGGCTAAAATAATTTGATTATAAATCTTGATATTTAAGCGTTGAAGATGGTCGGGGTTTAATTTGCCATGCCTATAACCCCTTTCATTTTGTCATGTATTGTTATATGTATCTCTCCAATATGTGCATGGCCAGATGGGGGTAGCATTGCCTGCTGTAAAGAGACCATCGAGTTCAGGGGTATTTTACATTCATAAACCTGCATGTTTTTCTTTATCTCCAACTATCCATTATCCTAATGTCAATCCAGTTAGGTTTCTCTGTTCTGATCACCTTTAACCATGAACCTGAAGCGCTGAACAATAAGAAAGAAAGTTTTATTTGGCTTTTATCAAGTGGCTGTTTAAATTTAGCTTCTGAGTATTGATGAATAAGGATCCTGATGTATTTATTACTTTTCACACCAACTACCAAGTTAAGGGTCATATAGTGTGTATGTGTGAGAGGAAGTGAGTCTGCATTGAGAGTTAATTCCTGAACTCTGGTGTGCAGCAGACCTAGGCCAGTAGCCATACTAATAGAAGTGACAGCTTGTGGGCCAGGGGATGAGGGCGGGGGATGGGTTGCAGGGTTTACTGTCGGGATAGTTGTTCTATAGTGCTGGATTGACATCTGGAACACTGTACAAGAAAGATGTTACAGGCATGATAAGAGGTATTATGAGCTGGGTATCTCCGCCCACAGTCCCCGCCCTACCAGGGATAAATATTACAGGTCATGTCTGTGTAGAGGAGGGCATCACTGTCCTGGTACAAGATCAAAAGGAACTACAGTGGAGAATTGGGACTACAAGATGATCTTCCAGCCTTGAACAAGGAAGAAACTTTTCAGCTTCAAGTCGGTGCTTGACTGTAACCTGTGGAAGGTGGTTCATCCTACATGAGAAAGAAATCTTTCAAGGCATCATTTTGCCTTGTCGCTCAGACAAACAGGAACCTTGTGATGCTGAATATCCAAGATGTTTTGATGGAAGTATATACAGATCTTAGCACTTTGTTTTAGCACTCCAAAACAATGGCTTACACTGATCCTCTGAAGCAGAAATATTTCCAGGATTTAAACTCGGGGTCTTTTCAGCTGCTGAGCTAGAATGAATTTTCATCAACCAAGCAAATGATTTTCTGTAAGGGGATTTAGATATGGAGTGAACTGCTCTACTTGGTCCTTTGTGTTTCTGTGGATATTTTGTCAGAATAGGTTCATCATTGGCACCATGCCTTACCGTGATGAGGAATACCCGGGTCAGTCACTCTGGCAGTCTGTGCTGCTGTTCTGCTGTAAGGGTATGATCGAGGGCATCATGGTGATACTCTTCTTCTGGCTTCTGGTGCAGGTTCTTTTCACCAAGCAATTAGAAGGTATTGTCCTACACTACTGTAATATACATCTGGTTTATACTTTTTGGCATAAGTGATTGAATTAAAGCAGTAGCAATATTCTGTGCTAATCCAGTGGTATGTTAGTGTTTTTAAATTGTCATTTAATCACACCAATCCCTTTTCTTATGTCTACAGTTCACCTCCAGATTCTGCTTTTGGTTGGCCTGATAGTCTTTTGTCTGTGTTTGATCCTTGGCTGTGTTCTGTGCTGGAGGAAGAGTAAGATCTGCCCATTGAATGATAAAGAGCCTGTGATGTCAACACCAGCTCCTGCTGAACCTGTGACTCTTGCACAAAGCCCAAACCTCTCAGCAGCCACAACCCTAGCCAAGCAGCAATATGATGAGCTGGATGGAGATATTCTGGAGTACCCCTCCACATTCAGCAGTCCTGCTCCTTCTGAGGATGAATTTGCCTCTCTGCCATTCTCTCCTTATGCCTGTGCTGCCTCTGAATGGAAGGAGCACCAAAGGTCCTATTTTTCCCTGCGCTGCCTCAGCACTCCACCGATAATGTCCCCGCTCTATAAGCCCGTAGAGCACAGCCGTTCTTCCTTGCCTATACTTCCCAAACTGGGACTGCTGTCCAAAACACGCAAGGTTCTAGAGAGGCGCTGCACTGTGACTGGTGATAGTATTTCTTATAGTGAGCGTAGCAGACTCACCAGTCCTGCTGTTTCTCCCTCTATGTCTGAGGAACCAATCCCATTGGTTCCACTGTACTATGGCTCCAGTGCCACTTGCAGACAGCCAACCTCACCAAACCCCTGCCTCCACTTCACTATGGCCTTGTCTCCAGAGCAGCAAGCCCTGACTGTCACTATTCTCAGCCTCACTGGGACGCCCTACAGACTGGAGGATGTGTCTGTGCTGGGCAGTCTGGCTCCTCTGTACCCCTGTCCCTTACAGGCCTCTAGCCGCTGCAGCCTCAGCCCTGAGCCCCATAGCCTGATGTTGGTTTTGAAGGTAGGCTCTGTTAAGGAGCTCCAAAGGTGCGTTCTCAGAATAGCTCTATACACACGGGAACTCCCGAGTCTGAGAGGCTCCACATTGGGTGAACTGGAGGTCCAGTGTGGAGGAAGAGACTGGAAAGCAGATCATCCATTCCACTTCACTAAAGAGCTTCGTCCAAACAAGTGGATGTTAAAAAAGGTAGTGGTCTATTGAGTTCACATCTATGAGGGGAGATGATTTTATGATAAAGATACATGGAGGTTACTGGTTGGAATTTCTATGTTGAAAAGACCGTTACCATGGAAACAGTTTATCATGCTGAAGAGAGAAATTGAGTCAAATTATTATTGTTTTCTTTTTCTGTGTGCTGCGTATGGACTTGTGGACATAAGTAATCTCTGTAGTAAAACTCCTAGTATCTCAGTGGAACAGCGTTTTTCTTAGGTCATTCACATGTACATTATCCATGTGATGTCGTATACTTTACACATTTCAAAGCACCAACCTTATGGTACTTTGTCTCCTAATTGAAACTCTCTGCTCTTTTAACATGCCCTTTGACTCCAGAGTTTGAACTCCCGGGATGCACTGATGAGCAAAGGACTTAGCTGCCCATCACAGATCTTAGGTCAGCTCTTCATTTTGCTTCAGTATCAGACCGTGGCCCACCGCATCAAAGCCATGGTCCTCAGAGCAGATAACTTAGCCACCCTCACTCAGATGGCAGCAGCACCAGGTAAAATCACCTTTTGATGTCATCAATTTGTATGGCAACCTGGAGTTGACAAAATACATGCGTATCAATGGGATCCGTGCATAGAGACATTATACAAGCTGCATGGGATGAACTGAGTTTTGCGTTTTAGGGGCGGAGGTAAAGTAAGTCCCTATGTTTGCTTTTAATGTTGGGAGATTAAATGATGTCTTACAGGATCCGAGTGCGGCAGGAGATCATCCCTTTTTTTAATGACATTGTGATTTAATCCCTCACTACTCACAATCCTCCAGAAAATGTCCCAATCCCCTCCAACCTCTAGATCTCTGCTCTAACAGATCTGGTCTTGGTCTGCATTAGCCTGTCTAGGCAGATTTTTACTGCAGACAAACATCCTACATATGCATGGCCATCAAATTTATGATATCATTTAATTTTCAGTATGTCACACGAACATGACTTGGGCACATTTTTGACATCACATTCTTGTTAATGTTTTGCAGCATTCAGTATTACCTTGAAAAGAAATGCAGAGTAAATTGAAAGTTCTATCTTTTCTTCTATTACACATTCTAGGTCCAGTTTATACTAAGCCATACCTCATACTGTATCTACATGATGTGGCGTGAGGAGATAGGAAAAAAAACTTTTTGAATTTTCTGGGTTTTTTGTTTTTTTTGTGGGTAAATAGGGTGGGTAAATACCCTTGTATGTTGGAATTTTCCAACAGTTCCTGCATTTGAAATTTGTATTTTAGAGCTAAATAGCTAAATAGTACAGAGTGTAGGATATTTATGTACCTGTCTGTAGATTACCAGGTGGTGATCAATCTGCGCCATGAGGGAGTGGTGATTTGCACCAGAGAAACCAAGGGAGGGTCCAGAACTGTGTGGAATACTCCTTTCTTTTTTGACCTGCCTCCAGGAGACATCAGTCAACTGCCCCTCATGCTGGAGTTCATAATCATGCAGGTAAGAATTGCCTTGGGCGCTTTACAGAATAAGATTATATACATAAGTATTTATTAAGTAAACGTGAATATAGCGATCGATATCTGCATTTACCTGCATGTCAACTGCCCTACCAAGTAAATGAAATCAGTATAACTCAATACTCCTGCTCCTTTCTCCTCTCTCCAGAATCAGGTCCATTCAAAGAGCAAAGTGCTTGGTCGAGTCCTAATTGGTTCAGAGGCTCCAGAGGCTGGACGTGCACACTGGAAGGACATGTGCAGCCAGGGCCAGGTGGAGAGGGCACGCTGGCACAGTGTACAACCAGAAACTCTATAGAGCTCTGCCAGAGAAGTCTGTGGATTCAAGCCTATTATGTGCCCAGTGGGTCAGACATATGAACCCGGTCACACTCTGTGGACACCAGAATATCCAAAATGGGGTCACATTTACCATAAAATGCATACAGCTGTGCTCAGCAATATCAAAGAACAGAGTTTACTGACCGCCTATCTAATAAGTGGATATTTCAGCAATTATAGAGGAACATTCAGTAATGAATTAAGTAATGAAAATCTCCCTCATACATTGAGTGCTTACAAGGGAGCAGCCCAATGTAAGTATTATTTTCAAGTACTTTATATTGTGTACTTTTCCATATGTTATCACAGGTTCGTAGACCTACATTGGAATAACGTTGTTGTAAATGAAAGTGTCAATTATCAAGTAAAAGGTAATTACTAATGAGTGTGACATTTTTTAAAACATTCAGTCTCTTTCCCAGTAAATATTTATTGAAATGAAGCAGAAAGGTTAGTGAACTGAACAGTATATGGTCTGCATCCAGAAATATCACCATACACAAACGTACTTCATATACTCATGTACTGTAGATGCACAATTCCTGTCAGGTGAATTTAAATGCTCTTGTTGGCTGTATGATTGTCTGAATGTAAAAATGATGTGTGCAACCATATCATGTCAGTTAAATAAAACACACTCCTGCCAAAAGTAGTCTTGCTAGCTTTTTGATTGGTATTAGCACTACTGTTTGTTCAAATTGTATTTTATTTTTCACCACTCTGATTTTCTCTGAAGGTTAGATTGACATTTATTACAAAAATATTTATTCTACTTATGGTTTAAAAGGCATCCACCAATTGTTATATGTTATTAGAAGATGAATGTGAATTTGGCTAGTTTGAGTTTGGCTATGCACCTTTGATTTTTAAAAATCACTCCATCCATCATGTAAGATGAAAGCTACAAAGCTGCATAGCCCCATCATGAACTGCCTGTGTATAGACGTATGTAAAGCAGAGGCCTCGACAGTTTGGCTTCCCAATGCTGGAAGTCTTCAGGTAATGTCTCGTTTATCCTCTTCCTCCTCACCTTCATCGGGGCTGCAGATATCAACAAGCCTAGCCAGGAATATTCCATCGGGATAGAGGGGGGGAAGCCTCCCCCGCAGGTCACCCTCAACTGAAGAGTGTGATAGACTTGGCACCCCAACATCTGAAGACCTCTCTGCTATGCTTTCTTCAGGCAGCTGTGGTGCAGTGGTATGCAAGCCTTGGCTCGGCTGTGGGAACCTTAGCTTGGCTGAACCAACAGAGACAAATGGAACAAAATTATAATGTACCTAGATAAAGCCGCGTAGAACGGACAAATCCAATTTGTATCCAAATGGATTCAAGGTAATCTGACACATGTGAGGGATAGAAGGCACAGGTAGATGAAGAAGGCAAATGAATTCAGCCCAGGGACTTATCCACTCAATGGATTCTCTGTGATGAGAAAGTAGTTTCTTATTTTATTATATAAAGTGCTCCACATCAGTTATGCATGGCCATTTGTGGACATGTCCCTGTTTGAGATGAGTCTTCACACAGATTACTGCCAAAGGGTCAAAACCACAAACTGCGTCACACAGCACAGATCACAGCACACAGCTCTATGCTATTTATTACACTGATTTATACACAACTTCACCTTGCAGGAGATGCTCATTTTTTTCCTTCAGTTTGCTGATTTCCACACTCATAGCTGACATCTAGCAGAGGAGACAATGGTTGGATTTAGCCCCCTTACTTTGTCTATTATCACAGGGTGTCTCAGTTCTAGCAGGTTAAATGTGTAATTCATAAAGATCTTTTTAATGCCAGATTGAACTGAATTGTATTTCACAATAAAAGGCTGTATTTAGTAGTATTTAAGACCTTTTAAGGCCTTGAATTCAGAGAGGTCTTTGAGACAACCTGTATCATGTTTTGATTGGATGTTACTGACATCTGTTTGAAACTTGTTTTGGATTGTCATTCTACGGCAATGACAGGTGTTTAATACAAGGTAATACTGGATATACTGTAACTCTTGCCTATCCTCTTGTGCCGGTCACTCCTCAGTTTAAAATCCAATTATTTACCACGCTGCGCTTGACATAGAATTGAAGCAGTTATGCAGCCACTGTGACGCCTCGCCATGTTCGCTCTTTAATCAAGGCAGAAACTGGGATTACTGCCGTCTGCACATATGTGTGTGTATGTGCAGAAATGCAATCCTAATGAATGTAAGGGGGGGCTTTGTTAATTGCAGAAGATAATTTGACTGTACCACAATCATGCCATTAATGATATTAATTGAAAAAGGTGCAGATAGCAGACATCCCAGCATGCAGTTGGAGAGATAGGGAGGGTCTGTTTAATCATTTTGCTGGCACTCTTATGTGAGCAAACTGCAATGAGAGTGCAGGAAGGAGGTTAGTGTCTTGCTAAAGAAACAGGACACATGGCTGTTGATGGACACATTGGTTTCTTTAGGTGATCGAACCTGTGGTCTTTCCACTAGGCCACCCTGCCACCCACTCTTAAGTATTTCCAACCTGGTGGCTGTTGTTGTGGAACTCTTCCTTGGGGTGAATCACTTCCCGTGGCTCTGCCTCTTCCCCCTCTGGGCGGGCTGTTTCCTCCTCCTCCTGCTCCTCAGACACTGGCATCAGGCCTGCCCCCTGCTGCTGGTTCCTCCCTCCTGTCCCACGCAGCTCTCTCTGTCGACGCCTCTGGCTGTGGAGCGTGTCCAGGGCATTCTGAATGAGAATAAAAAAACAGGATGTGCATTTACTGTACATGGTTACGTCGTATACTCCACTGCATATCAATGTTTTGAGGCAAGAGGCATCTTACCTTGAAATCTTTAGACTTGGGTGTCCAGTCTTGCCGTGAGCAGTCTCCAGTCTGAACTGCTGCTGATTGGTCATTGACCTTTTCCACCTCCTTTCCTCCTCCTTCTTGCTCCCTAAACAGGCTCTTTAACTACAATACATTATATGCTCCTCATATGAGGCCTCTATATTACCACTTATAGCAAATACAAATAATGAACTTATTCTGGCATGTATACATATATATATACCTGCTCAGTGACCATCCTCCTCTGTTTGTCCTGTTCTTGACTAACTGGACAGACAGTTTTGTCTTTCTTGCTTTCAAGAGCTGCCTTTTCATTTTTACCCTGTGGGAAAGGAAACCTATCATTTAATATATTCACTGCCATAGGAGGCTATCTTTAGAAGTGCCCTTTTTGTGAAGTTTATTGCCCCCTGACCTGAAAATGCATGTGCATGTGTGTGGGGTGATATGTTGTGTGTATATCTAGTCAGGGGTGTGCAGAAAAAGAATTTCACTGCATGTATGTGTATGTGACGATTAAAGTTCATTCATGAACCTGTTTCCTTTTTTACCGGGTAAAGCTGCCTTAGTGTTTGTAGCCTCTGGACTGCCAGGTTTTTCTCGTGCTGCAGCTGGGTGGCTCTCCTTCTGCTCTCTGAGACCACATAGAAGAAGTTTCAGAGGTCAACCAGTGAATACAATCAATGGACCATCCTGAGTAGTTTTTCCAAAGCAGGCTCCAACCTTCTAACTGGGCCCTCAGTGAGTCAGTGGTCAGGACATCTGCTGGGTCCCCATCACATTGACTATCTCCAGAAGCCTTTCCCTTTAACTTTACAAGCTGCATCATCGGAGACAGAATAAAGAGAGAGGAGATATGCTGTAATGTTTCTCAACAGACATGGTTCACATATGGTTAAAAATCTATCCATCTATTTGATTCATAGCTAAATGAGACTGTAGGTTATAGCTACGGTACCTTGTGTTCCAGTGCAGAAATCTTTATTTGTGTTTCATTCTTTTCTGCCTCTCTCAGCCTTTCTAGACTTTTCAAAGCATGTTCCCTATCGCAGAAATGATAAAAACTTATTTTATACTCCATTCCATATCTTTCACACAACAAACATATCTGACAGCTTGGTTAGTTTACACACTGATTTATCATGCTATAGATCAAGAAAGCATACTTTCCCCTCATTTCCTTCTCTCTCTCTGCCAGTTGATCCTCCAGCCTTTGAACCTTGCTGCTTTGCAAACACACCTATTAATCATGAAATTTGTCACATACATGAAAAATACTTCACTCTGTGACATACATGATAACATTAAAAAACACTGATATATGACATACATCATTTCTCCTTCTCTAATTTCTTCCTCACCACTATTTTTAACATACTTGATAACATAAGGATAAACATATAGCTAAATATGTGGGAGCACAGCTGTGACATAAGATGCAGGGTAAATCTCACCTGTCTTCTGGTTGACTGTAGCTCCTGCTGCTGCTCCTCAAACTCACTGTCTCTGGTCCGCAGCATGTCCCATACTTTCTGAAGCTCTGCCTTCACCTGGCTGAGCTCCCCATCAAACTCCTCAAAGGAGACCTTGGGAGGTGAACATTATTACACAAAGATCAGTGGCTGACAAATCAAATTCACCAAGCAGGTACTTATGAAATGTTTCAGCACAGAGAAAGAGGAGCTTATCCTCTCATTGTTACCTGGGGAGAATTGTTTTGGCTGTCATTGGACTCTGAAGGTGCCTGCCACAACACGGAGGATCCTGTAGGTAGCTGTAGTGGTATGCTGAGTATGAATAGACAGAGAGCAGGATGTAGAAACAGACAGACAAAAGACAGATTTTCATGTTCACTGAAAATGCATTTGAAAATCTCGTCAAGAGCTGGTTTACACTCACTCTATCGCTGTCTCTTTGTCTTGAGTTGGCACAACTTCAACACCTGCAAATACATACAAGGAAGAGTGTCACGGGAGAGTTTAACGCCCCCTTGTGTTTAGAGTTGAAAATAACAGTTATGCTCCTGAGTTGGATGACTAGTCCAACATTTATGTTGTAAAGACTGAAAGAAGCCTGAAGAGAAAGTACATTTACCTTTGCCTTTACCCTTACATCTATGAAGCAGCGTCTGACTCCTGCTCCTTTCCAGCTCCAGTTCTTGTTTACATGCATCAAGCTCAACTCTTAGCAGTGAATCAGATTCCTTCTGTATGGAAAAATGTGTGGTTATATAACTCACACAAATCTACCACTTCTTCAACCATTTAGAGCTCCCTAAATGTGTGCCCTAATCCTGAGGCAAAATCACAAGAATTAGCTTTCAGGAATACACTACCTTGGCTCTGTGCAGCACTGTCTCCATGTTGGCTTTCTGCTGCAGCAGACTCTCGATTTCTTCTCTGAGGAGGAAAAGGTGCAGTGTCAAAGAAATTAATTGTTTGTGATTTTGACTGTAATTGATTAGTTTGTATAGTTTGATGTATAGTATTTCTCCACTCACTTGTCCTTCTGCCCCTCTCTCTGAAGTTTTTCAACCTCAGCTGCCAGTCTTGCAGCTTCCTCTTGGAGCTGAAATGAACAGATTTAGAAACATCTTAGAGACACAATAACTGTACAGTTGAAGTTCAAAGTAATAAACAATCTTGCCTTATGTCTGGGGTCCATCTTCTTGAATTTCTCTAGCTCTGCCTGTGTGGAGTGCAGGGTCAAGGCAACCTCCTGCCATTTCTCATTCCAGTGTGAGGCCACAGCTCTTAGCTCCTCCATGGTCTGGACTCTCTCTGCTTCTAGTTTCTGATTCTCCTCCACCTTTAGGTGCAGCTCCTCCTCCTTCTCAAGGACCTCAGACTCCAAACACAGGCAACGATCCTGCAGTTTCTGGTTTTCTAAATCTAGAGCGCACCAAGATTCTCTGGGGAAACAGGTGGAGTATTTCAGCTAAGTCTTAGGGAGGGTCATTCTCTTACTTTGTACATGGTTAAAGAGAGTAAGCTCATCTTCAATAGATTATGAATCATGTTTTTTCATTATCTCACTTGAGCTGACAGCACTTTTCCCTCATCTCCGTTAGCTCGACTTTTCCACCTTCATTGCTCAGCAGTTCCTCTTTTTCTCTTATCAGCTGGGTGCGTTCTGCCTCCAGAGCTGTGATCTGATTAGTGTTGATAAGCTTCTCTGCTGCTAGCTCATGTAGCTGAGTCTGTGAGATCTCCAGTCTCTGCTTGACCATTTCAAGCTCACAAGTCAGCTTTTCATTTACCTGGTTTAAAGACACAACAGGGCTAGTTTCCAACAAAGCAGGCAGCAATGAGAGATTGTTGATCTCCCCATGCAGAAAGAATGAAACTTAACAAAGGGAATCAATTGGTTTGTGGCATCAACTATTCAAAGATTCCCACCTCTCTGACAGACATCAATTCTTCCCTCACCAGGACAGTCTCCTGGTCTCGTTTGTTGTTGTGAGACTTAGCCTCAGCCAGCTGGTCATGGAGCTCACACACCTGGTCTGTGAAGCCTTCCCTACCCCGCTGGGCCCTCTCTAGCTGCAGGTCCAAGCCCTGGGCCCTCTGGTGCAGGTCTACTTTCTCCTATAGAAGATACATGCACAAGACCCTGATCATAATCCCATAACATGACTTGTTGATTTTAGATATCTCAGTCATTATAGATTAAACTCTTCTCAAACTGCTTTAGACACGATATGATACCTGGATCAGGTGGTCCTTGTCTGACAGAGCCCCGGACAATTTTGCCTTCAGGTCTTCTATATTGTCCTCCAGCCTAAGCACTTGAGTCGACAAGAGGGCTTTTTCCTGGGCAGAAGTAGGAAGACAATTTCCTAGATTAAAATATATAATATTTAGATAAAAATGTAGTTTTTACTATATGTCAAGCAAGTGGTATGATAAGTAAGATCATTTTCTATCCATATAGAATGATACAATATGAATAAGAGACAGGCCACTGACCAGGCAGGCTTGGCTGACCTTGCTGTTAGCCTCACTCAACTCTTTCTGCACTTCAGTGTGGGCCTGCATGGTTTGGCTAAGCCTCTGTTCCATCTCCTTCACTTGACTCAACAGTGTCCTCTGTGCCTAGGTACCCAGAAACAGAAGAGTGGGCAAACAAATAACTTAACAGCTTAAAGATTTGATTGAGTTATTATTGCTTCTATTGATCTTATTTTAACATTATGTTACTTGTCTGCTGTGTTTGCATGTTACCCTCATTGCAAAACTAGAGACTTGTTTGATGTATTTGTATTTTACCTAGCGACAAACCAAATTCCCCCCAGTGGGATAATAAAGAATTGAATTGAATTGAATTGAATTGAATTGAATTGAATTGAAAATCTCAATGTGAAGTGACAGTTAGAGTTAGATAGGCTGATTAATTGTCATTGGAAAGGTAACAGACAACTGATTTGTGATTGCATGTAAGAAGAGTCAACATTGGGGATTTCCTTTTAATGTTGTTAAACAGACCTCTTTAGAAGTTTGGAGCTGCTGGAAGGCATGGCTTCTCTCTTCATCTTGTGTATTTGCCCTTGCCTCAGCCTCCCTCAGAGCCTCTCTCAGCTTGCACAGCTCCCTGTCAGTCTTCTGCTTTTCCTGAATGAAAACCATACACAATAAGGCTAAATGTGGCAGCAAAACAGTGGAATAAATCTGATAGAATACATTTAACTGTACACACCTGCTGGTGAAACTCTTCTTGAGTCACAGGTAATGTTCTGCTAAGTGGGTTGGTTGTTCTTTCAAATAAAACAGGTTGGCTACTTCCTCTCCCCAAAGTCGACCTCATTTTTAACATGTCCATCTCCAGCTGTAGAACCCTTGTAAGTGAATTTCAAAATAAAACGTTAGAAAGAGGAACATTTCTATTAAATTCATCATCTGTTCTCAGCTGTCTGTAACAAAAGACAGCTGATGTTTTTGATATTGTTTCCTCATACTTACTTTTCTTGGAGCTCTCCACGCCGTCGGCTCTCCTCAAATCGGAATAACTCAGCTGCCTCCTTCTCCTGCTCAAGAGCACTCACTGCGCCTGCCAGCTGCTGTGGAACACATCAGTGTGAGGTGAGGGGGATGCTGTGTGCCACCAAAACATGAAACAATTTCCCTAAGCAGGAGAACTCTAAAAAGACCCCTCTCGCCAAAACAGCCAGAGGGAAGGAAAAGAAATGAAAAAAAAAATGCAGAAAAAGGAGATGTAGTACACTGTGCAGTTAATAATGCTTTCGCAATCATTTGTTTTCACTTACCTTATGTTTCATGTCCAGCAGCTGTGCAGTACTTGTGTTGTGGTGCAGCTGTGTGTCTTTGGTCTTCAGCAGATCTGTCTGGCTGTCTAGACGCTCATGAGCCTCCCGTAGCCTTTGCACCAGCTCCGCTCGCCTAAAGCTACTTTCTTCCAAGGCAGCTTGCAATTCAGACCCTGGGGATGGAGTAAATGATCGTGGAGCACCCTCCGGTGCCAGACGGGACATTGACTGCCATCGCCTCATACCTGGGTCATTCTGTCTGAAGCCACCCGTGCTACCAGATGTGCTGGAACACATATATTTGTTCAAATCGAGGCCAACCAGCATGCAATAAGTCAGATTTAAAGAACCAAAGAATATTACTGTGTACTGTCTGTAATTGAGCTTACAAAAAAATCTTCTCACCTAGTGCTAACTTTGGACAGAAACCCTGATCCAGTGACGCTTGCCATGCCACACCATGCTGAGGACTAAAATAGAAAAATACAAAACTTAAAAAGAGAATCCATTACACTCTGAGGAGGTGGTTCTACCGAAAAAGCATAACTAGTTCTTACCTGAGATGTAAAGCGAGATTTGGTGTCCCACATGTCGAGATCCATAAGAGAAAGTGGACTTGTAGGTCTGAACGAGTGTCTAAAGGTCTTGAAGTGTCCTCCTGAATCCCAGTCATCATTGCTCTTTGTAGGGGAGAGGCTACAATGCTCATCTTCCCACATGTCTGTCCACTGGCTCTACCAAGTGCAAGAAGGGACAGGAATAGATTTTCACACAATAGTGGTAGCTCAATGTGTGAGGCTACACTTAGATCATGTGTCTTGGAATTTCAGTGTTTGGTTGGTAGTCAAAAACAGTTTTTAACAATGCACAACTATAACACTGTTTTCACAATCTGCAGCATCTACTGCTTTTGTGAACAAATATTTTATATCCCTTTGTTATACTCTTATCCATATCTAAATACAAGGAGCCCTGACCAAAAATATATTATGGCATGGCAAGAGTAAAAAAAACCCACTATCATGTAGAGACTATACTAACAGTTAGCCATAGTCTGTATAGAATGATACTGTCTCTCACTGTACCTTGCTGCAGAATCCCTCTCCCGTCCCTTGAAAATGCTCACTTGCTCTGCTTGTAAGCCCCTGAGCAGCTTTGATTGCAAGCTATTGGGTGTGCAGCCCTTGAACTAAGTATCCATGGTAACCTCCATACACAGGACGCAATTGGGTGGGTGTGCCATAGTCCAACACTGCTGAGATAGTCTCCACATGACCTCACTGGCTCAGTCTGTTGGCCACTGTTTGTTGACATGAGTTGTTAAGAACATCTCTCATACAGTTCAAGCATAACACATCTAGCGCTCCTCTGACGAAGGACAAGCAAAATAGATACTTGATCTATTTTATCAACAGAGATCGGCTATCCTACGTGATGAAACTATTGCTAACGTTACAACTATTATTGAAGTGAAAAACTATTAGCGTGCTATTGCTCTACACCTCAGTGTGAAATACTGCATGGTCCTGACTAAATCCAAAATTATATGGTACTAGAATCATACCATTACGCAAACGCTTCTGCACCTTCCAACTACATTACATTTGTACAAATTGCTCAAATCGCTAATCACAAGCTTTACAGAACGCTCAGTATTAGTGAAAATTCAGAAAAAACATAGAATGGACAATACTTTACTTTGATGACCAGAATTCATCTAGATTCAGGCTCAAATCACATCATTTCTCTAATTTATCTGATGTCTGTGTGCGGAAAATATGTCAGGCGCCTGGCGTGAGATCTGACATTCTGCTCACGGGCTAAATGTCTGAGCTCTTATTTTGAAACATACCTGGCCATTAATGCCGGACTTAGTGCGCCTGCGCCAGAGCATTGACGACACACGAAGCTAAGCAGCTAACTATTCAAGGGCGCAACTATTTTTACATTGGCATAAAACTTGTCAGTTTATTCATCATTTGTGCTCTTGGAAAAAGCGTCTACATCGCATTATTTTCGAGAAGGTACGACACCCAGTTTGTCACTCAAAAAAAGCGTTTTGCCTCTTAAAATCAGACAGTAGATAACAGGCCAATGCTAACGTTAGTTAGCATAACTGTTAGCTAATATCGATCAATTAACGTTAGCAGTAACAGTTATCCACATTGTCGTAAGGTTAACTTATAGGCTTAATAAATGATTGTGCTTTACAGCAGTAATGCAACAAAACAATAACACTCTCTCTCTCTCTCTCTCTTTCTCTCTCTCTCTCTCTCTCTCTCTCTCTCTCTCTCTCTCTCTCTGGATGTTTTGATTGTATAGACGGCATGGCTGCAGATTGGTTGGGAAATTTGGTGTCAATAAACTGTGGGCCAACACTGGGGGTCTATCAAGGAGAGGTATCATCTGTGGACCAGTCCAGTCAGACCATCTCCCTCAGGCAGCCTTTCCATAATGGTGTTAAGTGCCCTGTTCCCGAGGTCACTTTCAGGTAAAGTTCAGTGTGCATTTGCTCCCTAATTGTATTTCTGCTAGTATTGCTCTCTGTGAATGAAATTGTATTTCCTGTTATTCTGCAGTGCCATGGACATCAAGGAACTAAAGATTTTGGACATTCGGAATGGCAGTGCTGGGAACAGCTTTCCTGCTTCTATGAAGGGAAGCACTGCTCCAGTTGCAGTCCCAAGGGGTGACCCCAGGTCGCAGGAGAAAATGAATTCTCCACAGCACTGCTCTAAAAGTTATGGAGACCGTCATCTGGATGTGCCTGGTCAACCTAAGGGATTCCGTCGAAGACATAACTCCTGTAAGTGCCAGTGCAGTTGCTTCATCTATACCAGATATTATTACTAGTGATTATTTTGGTCAAGAGCTTTACAACATTTTATTGTCTCATCAGGGTCATCTAGTAGTCGAGGGGCAAACCAGGTCACTCCAAAGAAAAATGGGGTGAAGAATGGTGGTAGCCAAATGAAGCACAGAGATGACGAATGTTTTGGGGATGGTGTGGATGATGGACTGGATACAGACTTTGATTTTGAGGGGAACCTGGCTCTCTTTGACAAAGCAGCTGTTTTCTCAGAGATTGACACATCTGAGCGCCGTGGTAACGGTGCAAGGTCACGTGGTACACCACAAGAGCAGACCCCGTCACGTTACCGTCATGATGAAAACATCCTGGAGGCCAAACCCATTGTATACAGACAGATTACTGTACCACAGCCTGGGGCCAAAGAATACTGCACTGGTACGTATTACACATATTAACCTATGGTCATGAACCAAATAGTATTGAGCACATGAAGTAAAATATTACATCCCTAATTCCATGCTTGGTTCCATACAGACTCCGGGCTTGTTGTACCTAGTATATCCTATGAACTACACAAGCGTCTGTTGTTGGTCGCGGAGCGTCATGGTCTGTCCCTGGAGAGGAGGCTAGAAATGACAGGGGTCTGTGCCAGTCAGATGGCACTGACATTGCTGGGTGGGCCCAACAGGTAAGCATGTAGCCACAGTTTGTATGCACAGCTTAAATCATCATATAGCTTAAGCTAAATGACAGAAAATAAAGACATGGTGTATTTACTTTGTGTTTTTATCATGATCTTTCCAGACTCACCCCCAAAAATGTACACCAGCGTCCCACGGTGGCCCTGCTGTGTGGCCCTCATGTTCAGGGGGCTCAGGGCATCAGCTGTGGGCGTCACCTGGCCAATCATGAAGTGGAGGTCATCCTGTTTCTGCCAAACTTTGTCAAGATGCTTGACTCAGTTACCAGTGAACTCACACTCTTCAGCAAGACTGGGGGCAAACAAGTGTCAAGCATCAAAGGTAGGTATATATTGTACTGATTTTTTGCTCTAGTTGAAGGCTAGCTGTGATTCTGACTTACTGTCTTTGCGGAGGGCTTAATGATTTATATACTTGATGTCAGTAATTTTGGTGGGCAAGCAATACTCTTAGACCAAATCACTTATTCTCTCTCACTCCATAGACCTTCCAGACACCCCAGTGGACCTAATCATTAACTGTCTGGACTGCCATGAGAACACATTCCTGATGGATCAGCCTTGGTACAGAGCAGCTGCAGACTGGGCTAACCAGAACCGAGCACCTGTGCTTAGCATAGACCCTCCTGTGAGTGGACAAGGGCAGGCAGTTGAGGCCAAGTGGTCCCTCTCTCTTTGCCTCCCCCTTCCCCTGGCTGAGGGGGCTGGCAGGGTTTACCTCTGTGACATAGGGGTTCCTCGGCAGGTGTTCCAGGAAGTGGGGATCAAATACCATTCTCCTTTCGGGTGCAAATTTGTCATCCCCTTGCACTCTGCATAATGGGACTAATGGTAAACAAGACAGTGAATTTTTCACCATTCGTGACCATGTGGGATTTGGGGCCTTATTTTCCAGAGTTTCAAGTGTTTTACTGTTGATCCATTTTATTCCTAAAGCAGTTGCATGTGTTTGGGATTTTTCCCTGATACTTTAGGACTATTGTTTGGTGCATCAGTTGTATCAGGACTTAAGTGCATATGGACAGAATGAAAGAGCATTCAGTTACTTTTTATTGGTTTTTTTTCACATGCTGCAATAGTTGGATCGATACCATTGTATTCACATGATTACATTACATGATATTGTAGAAGGAATATAGAAGATGGATAATTGCCAATTTAGCAAAAATAGAATTGCAGGGAAATAGTTTAGCACAGTATTCATCACATTAACTGTTCTGACTTGTGAATGCCAAATTTCTGAATCTTTCCTTTAGGTTATTGCGATGCAATCTGTGGCATGCAGTCGGTGAACCAGCATGTAATACATGTTAATACAGTGTTACTAAATTAATTAATTATTAATTAATTCTGGGTCAGAACACAGAAATCCAACTTAGGTGTTATCCTTGATTCTGTTGCTGGCTTTGATTATGTTCTGCTATACTTTACAGCACTCTGATAAAGTTGTCAGGCATTTTATTAGGATAGCTATTATTTTTGTAAAGTAATTCCATCCTTGACATCTAAAGTAAGCATCACATATTTTATATTTATATAAATATGCCATGTTTACAAACTAAACCGATGTTGTATGGGGCAGCTATTTGAGGGAATCCTCTCCACATATCACCAGATTTGTTTTTCCATCCTAAGTTAGGCTGGGATCATAGTGGCTTTATTAAGATTACATATACTGCAAATCCTCTAGCATCTAATTGGTGGTTTAAAAAAAAAGTTTACTAATGTAATTTTGGTACCAAGATATCAGTTAAGTTTTTCAAAATGTGAATAATATGTCAATTCCATGCTAAATCTTCTAGGTTAGAAGGGAAACTGCCTTTGTGGTGAGTTGATAATCAAAGAATCGATAACTAGCATTTTCCAAAGGATAAATGCTCTTTTATGTAGGACTCGTTCCCTTGAAGTGAGTCTTGATGTACACAAGAAAATTGTTCTAAAGACACAGTGCCCTGCACTGAGGAGTATCCTCTCCTCTGAACAAATTTGACTGGGTCTTTGTGATGAGAAATTGTAAAGTGTCAGTTTTTGAGTTTCCTCCCACTCGCTGACATTGTAGTGTATGTATATGAATGTGATCATGACTGGTAATGGAGGAGCTGATTGTTTTGTGCTGCCTTTTGTCACCTTCACAGAGGAGTTGTAGGTGTCTTCTTTGTAATTACATCTACAATACTTGATCTTTTTTGCCCAGGAGCGTCTACTCTGCTGGTTCTTTTAGAAGACCAGAGTAGGTTAAAATTTGATTGCTTCCACAAATCTAAGGCAATAATTTATAAGTTTACCCATCTATTGGAAATATTCCACACACAGCAGCCAATCCTGATTTGAGAGCTCTTGTATTATGGTGGTCAGTGTTGCCAATGAAGTCAAACAATCAAAACTTGTATAGATTACAAATCAAATAATCTTTGGTGTACTATGTGGCATTATGAACAGACAGCATTATGAACACTCAAACTATTCAAATGTAATATCTCAAGAGTTTTGGATAACATTGTCATGTATCTTACACACTAGCCTGCAGGCAGTTCATGCACTGATTATTTGTTGAAGCTGCTGCCTTGTTTCAAACATTCCACTTGTATGATGTGCAAATCACATCTGTTGAGACAAGTCTTACTTGAAAAGGTCAGCAAGTGTTACCGAGTGTGACATGAGGGCTTTGTTTCGCCCTCGCCGCCAGGGGGCCGTGAAACCACATCTTCTGGTGGCTCTTCACCTTTTCCGTTACTCTGCTGCAGTGGCAGCCTTTTGTGTTTTGATGTCAGTTGTAAGGAATTCCTTTACGAAATGTGAAGTCAGAGATTATTCAGTAGGAAGCATACTCGTACGGAACAATAAAGCAGTATATGCTTGATAATTGATGATTTATTACATTTGTTTACACGCTCCAAACTCAGATCCGCAGTGGCTGTCTAGACCATGCGTGATCATTTGCAGTTCAGCAAAAACGCATAACTAGCCTATGGCAAATGTATTAACAACTGTTAAAGTACAGTTCATTACAGTACAGTGTCATTTGTGCAAAATGCAATGTTCTTTTGTCAAGTCTGCAAATTAAAACTATTTTTCGCCACTATTTTCGCCTTTGGTCCTCGTCACTGATCAAATCCCTCTACCTACTTGCCTTAAATAGATACAGTGGAATTTTTCACTTGACCAGTTTATCATCAACGCGCATGTGCAATGCAAAATCAAGGTGGGGCAAAACTTGAATGTTTCTGATAGGGAAAAGGAGTGGAGCTGCCGCTAGTAGTCTCAAAATAGTGTAATGCGCCTTTCTGAATGCAACTTTACGCACCAGTGCAGTTTTTAGTAATAGTTGTGCTAATCTCGGGCTGCTGTGCTTTTCCTTCTGTATAGAGAGTCCAACACGCCTGCAGTGATGGATAGCTGAAATACGGGGCGAATGTCTTCTATTGCTTTTACCAGTTTGACAACAGACGCTCAAAGATCAATGTTCACTGTGTTTTTTTATTGACGTTTTTTTCTGAAGTGGTGAAGTTGCACGTCACTGGAGATACATTTCACTTCCGCACACAACGCTTGTGTGTTGAAAGACTGAGTTGAAATCAACGATCGCTTTTAATTCGTGAATGGGATTGTGCCTGGTGTGCTCAGATGAAACCGGACGTCGGACAGTAGCTGAATCACCTGTTAGTTGCTTAAATCACTCCGTCTTCCGCAACCAGTGGCATCCACAGGTAAGATCTATAGGTTGAGTTGGAGCCTGTTTCGTAGGGAAGCATCCTAGAGGGAGGCTAGAGGCGGTATAGTGGTGTAGTGCACCTCACCAAACTATCACATTAATACTCTTATGCACTTACTTTCTAAAATACGAGTAAGTCAGAAGTTACGATCAGCTTAATGGAACATTCACTGGTGTTTTTGGCGGCTGTATGCCTGTGTGTGTGAGTGAAAGTGAGAGTGAGAGTGTGTGAGAGTGAGAGAGAGAACTTAAGTGACTCGTCAATAAGTAAAATGCCATCTTGATCTCTTAATAGTCCCCCCCCCACCCCAATCAGCCACTTCCTCCGGCTCCTGGGGTGCAGCAGACCCACCAAACCGCTTCTCCCCCAAGCCACAGCTCTGCCACACAGAAGAGATGATGCCTTATCCTGTAGACATGCTTCGATAGAGACGCTGCTTCTGAGCAGACTTGATTTCATCACACAATCTGTGGTCTTTGTCTCTTGGTTATTTGAAGTTGTTAGTGGGACGATTAAGCGGGCATGAATTATAGAAACGAGGGACTAGCAGTAAATTTCCCTCAGTAAACAAAAAACAGTATTGAAAGCAGTATTTGTAGCAGAGAGAAACTGGGGACTTCATGGGTCAGTTTTGGGGTGATGTCCATCTGGCCAAAGCAGAAATTCCCTCAAAGGTCAGTAACTTTCTGAGAAACGCTAAAGCCAGCCTGGTGGAGCCATAGGGCTTTATAGAGGGTTGGTCTTTTATTTTGCCAGAAAACTGTAATGGAGGGAAAAACTGGCATAACAAGAAACAGTGAACTCATGAAACCACACCAAAGCATAGCTGTTACCCTGTAATGTATCATGCATGGCTGCATCAGTAGAGCAGCATTGCACTGCAACGTGCACATAGCCCTATAGCAGGGCAGAGTTTCACACACACACACCCACACACACACCCACACACTGTGCATTATGAGTGGTGATAATGCAATTTAATAATTATATCCACCAGGATGTCAGCTTGTCTTGTATTGGCTTTTTGTTATTGGGCCCTCAATGTCAAGTCCTCCACTGTGTGGTTTGACTGTGGTTAGCAATAAAATTCTATAAAATGACTGGATGTCTGTAAACCTATGTCGGTTTAGGAGGGGTTTTCCCATAATAAACAACTATTGATTTGCTCTTCCTGTTACTTTGAAAATGACCTTGTTTGGCAACGTTAATCTTTGTGTTTAGCTATGAGCCTGGGCTTGTATTTACACTTTCAAAACAGTGTGTTTTGTTAAGGGTTTATCTAGTAATTTGCATTCTTGCCCATATTACAGAGCCTGCTGCTCAATAAAGTGGTACAGTGATGGCTCATATATTACTTTACACACACTTCTGGATACTACAGACAAACGTTACAGTGAGTGGTGCTACTCCTGAGTCCAGCTGTTGTCCCTGAGGCAGAGTTGATTTCCTCCTCTGTGGCTCCACAAGAACATCTGCAGGCTTTCAGGCCCAGCTGGATGAGCTTTTGGCATTCTCTCTCTCTTTTGCTCCTGTGTCTACTCTCTCACAAGTGTGTGTTGGTTTGCTTACCTACCAAATGAAAGCTCAGTGGATATGAACAGAAATTATTACTTTCTTTCTCTGTCTCTCTGTGCCTTTCTCTCTCTCTCTCTCTCTTGCTGCTTGGCCCTGACACCCCGCTGCTGTAATAGTGATGATAACAGGGCAGCAGCATCAAAGCATCACAGAGCACCCTCATTCTGGAGGGTCAGGATGAGAGGCGGTCTACTCAGGCCCCCTGAAGTGCATGGAGGAGGGATGCAGGAGCACACAGCTCCTAATTACATAGATATGGTGCTTATGGGGCTGTTTGTGCATGCCCTCACCACCCCCAGGTCCTAAGTATTTACCCTATTGGCCTACTCTGCAGCTATGACTAATACTATCTAGGATTAGTCTGTTCTTGTCTGAAGGAACAAGATGGCTAACTAATAGGTGATGTTGTTTTTGAAGGATACATAGATTACTTTGCCACAGGACTTGTGACCCACTTTGCAGACATGAGTCTCTCAGCAGCCTTACCTGCAACAGCTAAGGAAGAATATTTTCACCACAGGTTTTCTCTGCAGACAGATGAGGGAGTGGCAGATTTTAACAAGACCAAAGGAGGTATTCCTATATGCTTGTCTTGTCTTGCTTCTTACAATCTGGCTAGCACTGATATGTACAGTTTAGGCTAGACTAACCTGCACAAGGCAAATGTTGATCAACCGGTTTGCATTGAACAATAGGATGACTATGACTGTCAAAGAGTGTGCATGTTGAAATGTTCACATTTCTATATTTGTTATGTTAGTATGATATCGTACCTCGGGGTTTACTGATTAGTGCTTCAGTTTTAAGTATGAATTCTTGCTCTTCATTGCATATCACAGCTCCATTTGTGTCTCATCTATCACTGAATTTGCTGGTTTCCTGTTTTGTGCTGCAGCTTTTGGCTCATGTCACGCCTACCTTGTCCTGTAGCAAACAGCATCTTTCATTTTGACGTACTGATTTACCACTTGCAACCACTGTGTGTTACACAATTTTTAAACTTTTTCATAACGTATAAGATAAGTTATTTCAGTCTAAATGTTTAAAGAGGAACGACATTGTTAATTTATTCAGGACACCAGCAGAGCAGCAGATGATTGATTTTACTGCAGTATAAAAAGTTAACAGGGATTCAGATCGGCAAACCTGTGGAATTGAAGCAACAGTGAACTAGAAGCAGTGCTACTCACTGGGTAGACTGATGATGATGGACTTCTCAATGAGACAGGGGTCAGTAGAAACCAGACCGACTCACAAAGACAGCCTTGTCTGCTTCCTGAAAAGAGCAAGCTGTGGTTCCATGCAGAGCCCTTTGGGAATGGCAAAAACCCTTATCTGTTATGTGACACCATGACAGGCTGAGTTCTGTCCCATTCAATCAGCCACTGGTGGCCTGCCACTGGGATGCATTCAGTGTCCCAAAAGAGAGGAATTAAAAAGTGCTCTTGTGCCAGCCTTGGCCCAGTTGATCCATTCCTCATATGATGAGATCACTTACTGCCTCACCAAGGACTTTGCCCAGACATATCCTGTTGCTCAGTCCAACAAATTCAGATAGCTTTGTTATCATCATTTACTGCTTCATGTTATAACTCATACTGAGCTGGATCAGTATCACCTAGGATATTTCTCAATAGGTTAAATATGTTTTTGTGATTGCTTTCTGCAGAGTGTTGCTTTCCATGTAAGTGTCAAGGAGGAAAGAATGGAGAAAACTCTTTGGATGAGCAGAGGCAAGGGGGAGTGTCAATGCAGGGTCAATGGGCATGGTGGTTGTGTCCGGTGAGTGTTGTCTGTCGATACAGGGAGACGGCTGCAGTATTCCACAGGGGAAGCGTCAACAATGCTTTTTAGACTCAGACAGAATTGGTTTATGTGAAGACGTTGCTTACATTTGAATGTGTCACATCCAAACCTCATAAATTACACATGGGAATTTGTGCAGCTGTTGTAATGATGGAGGAAGCATGTGCTTTTAAGGGGAAGTGTTCAGAGAGAGATATATATTGGATTATTCCAAGTCTGGGCTCTCATACAGGAAGTGCTCTGCATAGTAATGGCCTCTATGACATGGTGGGAGGAAGTGACCCTATGTGGCAGAATATCAGAGCCAGGACTGTCCCTGAGCTCTGACCGCTGACTTCCACCGCCCCTCCATGGGAACTAACACAGGGAGAGAGGAAGTTTGTGGGGGGTGGGGTTCAGGGTGAGCATGACTTAATCCATAGGCCATTCACTATGACGCTTCTGGATTCATTTGTTGTGTATCATGGAAACGCTGTCATGGGTCACTCGGGCTTAAGGTTACTGTAGCTGGCTGCTGCACTGACTTAAAGAAATGTTGGGCTGGATGAATCCCTTGGGCCTGGTCAGATCTCACCACAACTTTGCATTCCAGGGTTGAGGAGAGCTATCTTGATTCCTACAGGCCCAGTCATTGGGGCAGAGCTAGGGAACCAATGTGTCCAGTTTTGGTCAAAATGAATGGGTTTGCCATATGGAATACAAAGTACTCTCGTAGATCAAGGTTTTTTTTTCTCTGATTCATCCCCAAAGGCTTTGCCCACAATATTATCCCAAGCTATATGTGGCACAACAAAGTATATTACTGAGTAATATACCCATCCACCCATATGCTGAGACCTAGGCTACACACACACGATTGGCCTACGTCATGGAAACATTCTCACACAGTTGTGAAAGTGTGATGGAAGACGACCGATACTTCTGCTTTCTCTATCAGTGGGTTATTTTTACTGACTCTGGCCTGCCACTACTCAAGCCCATTCTGATAAAAGCTGACTTGTCTGCTATGACTAAACATGGTCCCGAGCAACTCTTTTCACGACAGTCTTCAAATTCAGTCTTCTGTGTATTCCTCAGCAGTTAAATACTTCTACTGAGTGTTGTTTCTTTCTGCAGGTGTGTGTATTTCCCAGCTCTAATGGTAGCAGCTAGTGTACATCACCTGTGAGAGGATCATACTGCCTCCCCCTTCAGCATGACAGAGGTCCAGGTAAGACAGACCTGTGGTGTACAACCAGATCTACACGTCAAGGCACAGATATACAGTAATATATTTTACATGTCCATCTAATAATTTGTTAAACATCAATTCATCCTTTCCCCCTCAGACTCCATGGGCACGGGGCACAGAGTGTGTGGCCAGGTACAACTTCAAGGGCACCACAGAACACGACCTGCCCTTTAGCAAAGGAGATGTATTGACTATTATTGTGGTCACAAAGGTAATGTGTCTCTGACAAGGCAGATGCTTTGGTTTTAGAGAGATAGAATCATCCACATTAGTCCATATTTATATTTATGCATTTTGGGGTTTGGTGACATTTTCTGTTTCAGGACCCAAACTGGTACAAAGCTAAAAACACTGCAGGTCGTGAGGGAACCATTCCAGCCAACTATGTTCAGAAAAGGGAAGGGGTGAAGTCTGGAGGCAAGCTGAGTCTAATGCCGTGAGTACAGAGATTAGTCCTGGCCTTATGCTGCATGAATCAATAAGTTACCAAGGCATGGAGGCCCTGCTGCACCGAGGCCCCTTTGCATAAGTTCACTTTAAAAAACAAATAGGATTACCCCTACATATCTGCTAGATCCCTATCTCAAAGCTTACCACCTATCAGCTTTGTGCACCGCCTCTAGCTATGGCTAAAATAGTCTGAGTTCACCCTCTGCCTATGGCTGTGTGGTTGCTGTAGGCAGATGGCCTATTTGTCGTGGCAGTGACGCCGTTGTTATGTGAACGTAGACCACAGTTGGGCTGGGCTTACTTGTAATTGCAGTGCACTTGTGTCTGTTTCCAGCTCAGCTGTGTGTGAACTCTGCACTGCTTCCTGTTGACTGAAGTAATGTCAAAAATCTCCCCATTTGTCCACATGACTGTTTTCTCTGTGTGTGTGAACGTGCATTTGTGTTATGTTTATACACTTGTGTATTTATTTACAAATTTAAGACTGTGATACCTAAAATTATACTTAAATTCCCAGGATATGATTAGTGTTGGTGACAGACTGGTGTGTGTATTGACTGGTGTATTGACACCACGCTGTCCCTCTTACCTACCTCTCCCAGATGGTTCCATGGGAAGATAACACGGGAACAGGCGGAGCGGTTGCTATACCCTCCCGAGACAGGCCTATTCTTGGTGCGAGAGAGCACCAACTACCCTGGTGACTACACTCTGTGTGTGAGTTGCGATGGCAAAGTGGAGCACTACCGCATCATCTACCACAATGGCAAGCTCACTATTGATGATGAGGAGTATTTTGATAACCTCATGCAGCTGGTGGAGGTAAGGGATGCAATTAAATATAGCTATTTGTTCTATTGCTAGATTCAACATTGGTCTACTGTATGCATGCTTTATTTTACTGTTTTAAGAGTCCTCAAGTGAATGTGTTACCTCATAGCCCACATACAGTTCCCGGAACAAATAATGAACAGGAAGTATCAAAGAGGAAGAGTGAGCAGTATGCTGAGGTTTACGGTTCTAACCTCAAGAAAAAACGAGGCCTTCACTCTCGAACTTGCTCCTTCTCCTGTGTGAAGTACTGATTTCGAAGAGCGTACTCATCTAACCATTCTAGGTTGTAACTCTGAATATGACTTGAGGGGAAACTATCCAAGTTGTACATACCGGCTTTTACTAATTTGTCCATACAGCCCTCTATTGGTCACTGTTGAGTACTGCTCAGTGAATCTTGTTTCTGAAGTGTCATCAGTACTGTCAGTGTTTCCACTCAGAATTTTACTCTTCATTATATTTGGGCTTTGCTTTCTTCTTTCCTCCTGTGTGTACGAAGCACTACACCAAAGATGCGGATGGCCTGTGCACCAAACTTATCAAACCAAAGGTGGAGGAGGGGACAGTGGCTGCTCAGGATGAATTCTCCAGGAGTAGGGCTCAGTTTATCAATACTTTACAAGACATACACTACATGGCCAAAAGTATGTGGACACCCCTTCCAATTAGTGGATTCGGCTATTTCACACACCTCAAACACTGGCAGTAGAATGCACCATACTGAAGAGCTCAGTGACTTTCAACGTGGCACCATCATAGGATGCCACATTTCCAACAAGTCAGTTTGTCAAATTTCTGCCCTGTTAGAGCTGCCCCAGACAACTGTAAGTACTGTTATTGTGAAGTGGAAACATCTAGGAGCAACAACAGCTCAGCCACAGGCCACACAAGATCACCGCGAGATAGATAGACAAGATCATCACGACTGCCGAGTGTTGAAATCGTCTGTCCTCTATAGCAGCACTCACTACCAAACTGCCTCTGGAAGCAACATCAGCACAAGAACGGTTCGTCGGGAGCTTCGTGAAATGGGTTTCCGTGGCCGAGCAGACGCACACAAGGCTAAGTTTGGAGGAGGAATAATGGTCTGGGGCTGTTTTTCATGGTTCGGGCTAGGCCCCTTAATTCCAGTGAAGGGAAATCTTAACACTACAGCATACAATGACATTCTAGATGGCCAACTGCGAGCCAGGCCTAATTGCCCAACATCAGTGCCCGACCTCATTAATGCTCTTGTGGCTGAATGGAAGCAAATCCCAGCAGCAATGTTCCAACATCTAGTGGAAAGCCTTCCCAGAAGAGTGGAGGGAAAGTGGACCAACTCC
The DNA here is from genome assembly GCA_900660455.1 of Gephyroberyx darwinii. Classification (NCBI taxonomy): domain Eukaryota; kingdom Metazoa; phylum Chordata; class Actinopteri; order Trachichthyiformes; family Trachichthyidae; genus Gephyroberyx; species Gephyroberyx darwinii. The sequence goes on from CABFOQ010052278.1 coordinate 89,326, forward strand.
ATATTAATGCCCGTGACTGGAATGAGATGTTGGACAAGCAGGTGTCCCCATACTTTTGGCCATGTAGTGTACAAGCAAGTCATTGTAACTTATTTGTTGATGAGAGGAAATGATGAGCATAGATTGGCCTATTATGTCTTAAAGGTCAATTGCATAACTTCTCCTCTACATCTGGCCCACAGGTGGCTGGGCTCTGAACATAGACGACCTCAAGCTCCTCCACTCTATAGGAAAAGGAGAATTTGGAGGCAAGTTGCCTTGGATTCACATTGCGCAACTTTGTGTGAATGGAGTTTGGTGCAGTAAAACCTTATGAATCCAAACCTGTTGAGAATGGAGATTTTAGATTCAGTGAAATGTTTGGCTGACTGAAATGCATTTTAATATCAGGACAACACACGTTATAAATATGAAACATACCTATTCCCTAATGCCCTCTATTGTGTAAATATAGATTCAAATTCTTTCCTTGATCAACACGGACATTTGAACATTTGTAAACAATGACATGGGCCTACTGTGTTTTCACATTACTGAACATTTCATTTGTTATGCTAGGGCTGGCTAGGGTTTAGATACATAGGATTTCACTGATAGTTCATAAAAGAAAACCTTTTTATTCTGTTTGTGATCCTTTCAGATGTCATGGTGGGAGACTACAGAGGGGATAAAGTAGCTGTGAAGTGCATAAAACACGATGCTACAGCACAGGCCTTTATCGCAGAGGCGTCAGTCATGACGTAAGGAAAATGAAATATTTTGTCATATTGTTTCCTGGCAAACTGTGTGAATAGACGCTAAGTAACATGCCTACGTGTGCTCTTCTCCTTCTGCAGGCAACTACGGCACAATAACCTGGTGCAGCTGCTGGGAGTGATTTTAGAGGAGAAGGGAAGTCTCTTTATAGTTACTGAATACATGGCAAAGGTAGGTGGGTAGTCTGTCTGACCATCTGATCATTTGTAGCCATCTCCAACATTGCTAAGACCCTCTCATTTGTTTGTTTGTTTCTTTCAGGGCAGTTTGGTTGACTATTTACGCTCCAGAGGCCGGACAGTAATTGGCGTGGATACTCTCCTTAAGTTCTCACTGTGCGTATGGCTACATATCAATTATATGAAGACTGACCATGTTCTGTTAGTATTATTAGGAAACGTATAAAGGGGACATTTGAGCCCAGAATTGTATGTCAGTATGAAGGCAAAGTCTCCAGGTGGTGACCTTTCTTTTCCTTTTCTCTACAGAGATGTCTGTGAGGCCATGGAGTACCTGGAGTCCAAAGCCTTCGTCCACCGAGACCTAGCAGCCCGAAACGTTCTGGTGTCAGAAGACAGCATTGCCAAGGTCAGTGACTTTGGTCTGACCAAGGAGGCGTCTTCTACTCAGGATACTGCTAAGCTGCCTGTGAAGTGGACCTCACCAGAGGCCCTTAGAGAAAAGGTACACTTTTATTTAAAAAGACCATTGCCCCGTTGTGTGCTTTGCTATATACACCCAAGCCACCATTACACGAAAGAAATAATTATTTATCAACACTTAAATGCATCTTTCCCTTTTGATTACTAGAAATTTTCCACCAAATCAGATGTGTGGAGCTATGGTATTTTTCTGTGGGAGATTTACACCTTTGGCCGAGTGCCTTACCCAAGAATGGTAAGTAACTTGTATTAACTCTGTATATATGTACCATCCGTTCATTCACAAGCTGCTCTTCCCAGTCCTTACACCTACCTTAAACTTACTACTTCCATCCATCCATATGCTGTATATCCTGGTTCTACTTCATGTTCATTGTGTATTCTAGTATTTAGGTTTTGTATTTGATATTTTGTACATTCTGTTTTTTGTGATACTTTTATTCTGCTGCAACCCCAGAATTTCCCCCCTGGGATCAATAAAGTATCTGTATCACCATGGCAAGTCGCAGGAGGGATTGAATCTTGATAGCTCTTTTCTATAGCAATAATACCTGAGAGGGTGTTGTTTATTTTGACGCTGCAGAGTAAAATTAGCCGCACCAAAGTACATATGATGTCTTTAAGGGTATTGTGGCTTTTATATAGCAGATGCCAAAGCATCTGTCTAATTTTGTCATGTTTGTCTGTCTACTCTGTACTCTTTCTACCACCAACTTTATACTTTTCCATTATGTAGCCATTGAAAGATGTAGTGCCTCGTGTGGAGAAGGGATACAGAATGGAATCTCCGGATGGCTGTCCTGAGGTGGTGTATAACCTCATGAACCAGTGCTGGAACCTGGATCCTGTTGCTCGACCAAGCTTTCATATGTTAATGCAGATGCTACAACGTATCATCAGCCAAGGACCACTACTAGTGAAGAAAAAAAGAGAGGAGACTGAAATGAAATGACTTGGCTCTCAATG